>OZ010611.1:59666291-59713791 GCA_963932145.1 Acanthosepion lycidas
TTTTTAAGTCTGTGCGTTATTGCAATCGTCATAGCTGAATGCTCTCTTTCTTTCCATAAAACTGACAACCTTTTCAATAGCTTTTTCAATTTCAGTCCATGTTTCATCACAATCATATTTTTTATTTCATAGTTTACCATGACAGTGTGAACGCTAGAGAATAGTTTCTTTGGAAGATTTCATATCATACAATGTTGACTTTCCTAAGTTGAACTCAGATATTAGTTACAATGGAATTTTACCAGCTTCTAGTCTCCTTAAAATACCCACTTTTTGTGATAAATCCAAAGTTGTTCTTTTCCTCTTATTCCCATCATCTTTTGCACCAATACAAGCCATTAGGGTGAAATAAGCATAAGCAATTATTATCCAAAGTAAATTTCCTGAAAAAGAGAAATTTCAAATCCATTACATATCACCCAAATAGTTCAAATACTACACTTTAATCGTATGGAATAATCCTGTCTTATTTTTATTTTATATAATTTATCATTTTTAGGATGTCAAATCAGAATTGATTGCATATGAAAGAGTGGATACTGAAGGGGCTAAGCCATCGGATTATGATATTGCAAATGTTGCTGATCTGGATTCTTTACGTGTAAGTATTTTCATGTTCCTTCTGGCCTCCAGTTGCACGAAGTTGTTCTTTTTCTTAGTTTTGATAAATTCTTTGAATTTTCTTCTATCTATTTTGGAAAACTATTTTGAATGGCGTATTCAAAAAAAAAAAAAACTATTATAATTCATTTGTATAGATATAGACAGTGTGGACATAGGAATCGCCACTGCATAGGGACTGTCAGTTTCATGCTTCAATGCAATTTTCCATGCTAAGATCTATTGATTGATTCTAGCACCTGACCCTGAAGAGTTGAAAAAGGAAAGTAGAATTGATAAGATTTGCTGTGTTAATTCTTTTAATACAATCTTATATGTCTAAAATTTCAGATAGTGTATCTGTAAAATGACAATATGAATAAAGACAAAAGGAAAACTTAGCTGACACGTTTCATCATCAGAAGGGCTTTATTAGGGTAAATGCAAGGATTTTATTTTGTAAAACATATTTACTTTAAAACAAGATCTGGATCTTCAACACCAATGTCAAGTCGGTCCTAGTTTATGGCTCGGAAACCTGCTGAGTAACCAAGACCAAAACCCACTTACTTGAAACATTTACCAACCAATATAAACCAAAATATCCAATCATGGATTCTGTCTTCTTGCAATTAATGGTTAGTCCTTTCTTCTTGCTTTCCTTCACTACCTTCTGTAATTAACTTGATTAGAAGTGGAGTAAAAGTTTCTGCTCATTTTAGATGGGAAGAGGTGCTCACTCCTGGCTATACCAACCCAATGGCAGCACTTTCCGCATCATAGTAAGAGAGGTAGGGTTGGTGTAATATCAATTGTAACGTGGTAGTGTTCATGGAGACAGCAGAAATTTTTGTCCTTGCCGCATACGCATGCGTAAAAAAAAAAACTAAAAAAAAAACATTTTCATATCCTTACCTGACAATAGCACCTGTAATTAACAAATGACTGTATGACGCTATTTCAGGATTGCTTATCATCTAACAGCTCCATGAGATTGTAATTACTGAACATGTATTTGCTGGCCTATTGGACGAGGATTTTTTTCAAAAAAAAAAAAAAAAAAAAAAAAAAATTACCCTGCATCCAATACAGCAGTATCATTTATGAGAGGGACATGAAAACCATGAAAAAACTGGAGTTTTACTAGGAATCGATGCTTGCATAGAGCTTAGCTCGGAAACTAGGACTCCTGTAAGTGAACAAACGTGATTTCTATAAAAATATCCCTGAAAAATTCACTTAAAGAAAAAACAAAAAGAAATTTATGAAATTTCACAATATTTTGTTGGTTGTTTTGTAAAAGTCCGAGATTTTACAGAAATATTTGCTTTGACTCGTATATTGTTGCTTGCTTTGCGTGTTTTTTTTGTTGATATGCTGGTAATGGAATTTTCTTTTTCTGCATGTATGGGACTTCAAGTACCATATTTTAGGTGTGGGGGTGTCTGTTACCATATGTACTGGTCTTCACTGATACCAGTAGATTTCTTTGTAGCCATTATGAATTGACTGTATGTGCAGATATTGCTCCTTGAAAAACAACTAAAACAATTTTCAATGATAAAATGTACTAAAATTCTTCTTTACCAAAAAAAATGTCCTTGTAATTAAACCTTACCTCATTTCAATTAAAAAAAAAAAAAAAACCTGTCGTATAATTTGTGCTAATACTGTAAATGTTTCTTTGTGTGTTACAGACGTATGCTGATTGGGTTTTAGGTTGGAAAACATGTCTCCTGATATATATTTCTCACAACAATAATTATGGGCTAGAATGTGAGTCTTGGTAATAAAATAATGACATATCTCTCTCTCTCTCTCTCTCTCTCTATATATATATATATATATATATATATATATATATATATATTAAAGAAAAACAGACCACTTTAATGTTACTTTGTAATAATTTATTTCACCAGAGCCCTTTTAAAGGACAATGGATCATTAGACATCACTTCCAAAAGGTGAAACGAAAAGTGAAATGAAAATTCACACTTTTGACGGCCAAAACATTGTAATAAATATGGCGACAAAGATGACAATAGTCCAAATAATGTAAATAGTGAACATTATTGTTTTGGCCGTTGTATGCTCAGGCCTTCTTCAGGTGGTTGGAATTTCGAACTGAACCCTTTATTTCGCTCACTGTTCTAGTTCCACATGCCATGTTTAATGGATATCAGTTATCAGTTATCTCCTGTTAATTGCCCTGCAAGTTCTCGGGTATTGAACTCACACTCTTTGGGTCCCGTCACTGGATCTAAGCAACGCGTTTATCCACTGTGCCATGTGTCCTTGAGGACATCTGTCTATGAATTTCTGGGCATTATAAAACTAATGTCTTCAAGAACCTATTTTTTTTACTAGTGCTCATATTGCAATTTTTGCTGTTATCATTGCATGTTTTTTACCAGAGCACATATTGCAATTATTATTTTTTTTTTTTTTTTTTTTTTTTTGAAGAAGAAGGCCAGAGCATACAATGGCTGAAACGTTGTAATAAAGATGGGGACAATAGTCTGAATAATGTAAATAGTGTATATAATACGTCATCTCAGAAATATAGACAGAAACAATAATGTTGTATTACCAAAACAAAGATACATAGACAATAGGAAATTGTTACATGTTACAAATCAATCAATATAAAAGAAAACATTTAAACTAGTGAAGGTGTAGAAGTTGTGTAGGAGTCATAGAGAATAGAAATGAAAATGAAGAGGAAGGTGCTGTCATGCGTGTGCGTACCCAGACATAGGCTGCATTGCTCCACATGGCAACCAATATCTTACTGTCCTTGGATGAAATGGGAAAAAGAGGATGATAGAGGTTACTTCCTATTCATAGGTTTAGGGAGCATGCATCCCCTAGCGACATTTTTAGAAAAGCAAGTGGGGTAACTCCACACATGATTAGAGGTTTGTCCCTTGTCGCCTGTTTAGGAATGGGTCTCCGGTTCCTTATAAAGTATTCTCATTTTGTTTTACTTCCAGTAACTCCTTGCATCTTAGTGGCATCATTGACTTGCTTTGGATAGACTGAGTAACCCTAGAACACTAACCATCAATTAAATTTACACCACTACTAACCATGGGTATATCATACCCGATTTTGAAAATATCAAAAAAAAAATTAAATACAAATCTTTATTTGAAATTTCACATGCAGGCACTTCAAACTTTGTACTTTGAGTTAACATTAATAGGAACTGAAAAACATATTATTTACGTAAGAAAATCAGGCACTGAAAATTGTAATTAAAAATAGGAAAATTTCAAAGAATTATTTTGTCAATATCGTAAAAATTTACATTTTTTATTGTTTTTTTTTCTGTACTTTTTTTTTTTCTTTTAAATATGGAATAAGGATCTCGGATAAATTTCGAACTCAGGTTTTTTTTGTTTTTTTTTATAAATTATAATTTAAAGAGTATTCTATACTTTTAAAAAAAGCCATTAATCATTCATTTTTATCAGTTTTGCTTAAACTACTTGTGGCGTCAAGTTTAATCGAATAGGTCTTGGTGTTGGTCAGACCCATCTTAGAAATAACATGCATCAAATAAAAATAAAAAGTCTAAGGGAGATAATCTTCAATTCAGGTCCGACATGTTTATCTCCCTTATTAAAGGCTAAAAACTCTTTTTCAGGACGTATTGACGCGTGCTTTAGGCGTGAAAGGAATTGTGAAGAAGAAACGCGAATTATATATGGTTGGTCAGACAAGAGTTCACCTAGACGAAGTAGAAGGATTAGGAAATTTTATGGAATTAGAGGTAAGTCATTTTTCTCTTTTACTCTTAATAGCAAAGCAATGGTCAACTGCTGATATTGGATTTTTAGCTGTTGTGGGAGTCACTACTTTTGTTGGATAGTTTTCATTTCAGTAAATATCTAGTGGTTCCTGATATATTTATCCCGAAAACAATATTTGGGGGACTCCTTTGAGTCCAGGTGAAAATAAGAAAACAAATCATAGATTTTAAACAATTAATACATGCATTAAAAAAGAACTAACATTAATGTGCACACAGTTGTTGAAAGGAAAGAAAAAGGCATTTAAAAACTTAGCTATTAAGAATGTTTGTGAGATACACAAGTGCGAGTTCAGTTGGCTGGGGAAACGAATATGACTCAGCAGGGATGTTCTCATTTATATCCTGCTACATGTTGGAGTAAAAAGGACTTGTTTGTCTTTTTATCAAACTGAACACTACCTAATGGTTTGGTTTGTTTTGTTTTACGGCATACCAACCTCAATGGGTTATTTAATGCCAACAAACTTTTTATTGCTGGTAATATTTTTTTATCTATCTATCTATCTGGTTTGTTTTGTTTTACAGAATATCAACCTCAATGGGTTATTTAATGCCGACAAAATTTTTATTGCTGGTAATATTTTTCTTCAAAAATCTATTTCTGGGAATATTTTTCCTTGAAGAAATCTATAGCTGGTCATATTTTTTTCAAAGAATGTATAACTGTTTTTATTGCTGGTATTTTTTAAAAAGTATTGCTGATAATAATTTTTCCTTAAAAAATTATTGCTGGTAATAATTTTTTTATTACAAAGTATTTCTGGTATTAAAACCTATTTTTACACAAGTTTGGGTGTTAATTATTTGCCCATAGCTGGGACCCTAACAGGTGCTACCACCCCAGGTCAGGGTGGACCTGGGATCACCAGCAATTAATAGGTTGTTCCATGATCCTCAAAACCTCCTGATCAGAGGCCTTGCTGCTGGACGTAGTTTATTGTCTTACCCAGGATGCGGATGTAGTTTATTGTCATACCCAGGACGAACCACCTAATGGGTGTTTGGTAAATCCAAGTGGGGCATTCCACACTGTTGTTAAAAGTTCCATGCTGAAGTGTTTACATATTTCTTTGTCTTTGGACAATGTGCTCTTCATTATTCCTTATTTGTATACCACTAGCTGGCTTGTAAAACCTACCACACACACACACACACACACACACTGTATACCCTTTCTTCGTCTTTATGCTACATCCTTTCAGATTGTGGGTGATCATGGGTCTCTATTATCTAATAAGAAATTGTGTATGTGTGAGATGCACATATGCAAGTTCAGTTAGTCGACTGGGGTAAATAAATGTAACTCAGTATTAGAGGGGGGATACTACATCTTGGAGGAAGAGAAAGGAAATATTTGTCCTTTTATAGAATTTAAACTGCACCACCAAACGAGCGTTTTTGGCAAAGCCAAGTGTTTTAATCCATACTGTGAAGGTGAAGGAGTGTCATTTTTAATCCATACCCAAGGTGAAGGAGTGTCCACATATTTCAGATTCTGGTACCCTTTGTTTTCGGACAATGTGTTCTTAAGCATTCTGCACTTGTATATCACTGACTTGTAAAACCTACCACACCCACACTATCCTTCTTCTTCGTTCATATACCATGTTCTTTCAGGATGTGGCCAATCACGGCTTTCTACAATTTACTATCTGTAGTTCAGAGGTATAAAAAGTAAAGCTGAAACTCAACTACAAACTTAGAAAGCTACACTTAACTTTATTTGCTTTGAAACCAGCTGCATTTTACTGTCTGCATTTCAATCACTTGACAAGGTGTGTGTAAGACACAGTATTGAATAAAAAAACAGAAATATTCTAACAATGAAAATCGCCAGCCACACTCCTTGAAAATAGCTAAAGAATGTGCTTCAAGAGCTTGGGACAGTAATCAGTAGTATGCAGAAGGTGGGTAGAGGATGCAACGATCTTGGGCATCCATATAGGGAGGGCAGCCAATGAAAGAGTGAAATAAAAATGTAGTTTTTGAAATTTTAAATTATCTCTCTTAACTTCATTGTACAAGTGTCCTGCAGTCCCACAAACTGGTCTGAATGTGGATCCGTGTTTTGATAAATGGGGCTGGAGTAGCCTCCCCCGACTCCACTTGAGTCTTAGGCGCATACAATCAAGGAGTTGTCTCCAGGCATCACTAAACCTTTGCACGTCACTGACAATAATTACTATGGGCAGTTTCTACATTCTCTTCATCCTCATAAACTAAAGGAAGCAGGAAAACTGGAATAAAAAATTCACAAAATTTTAATTGTCTCTCGTTCAACAAAACATGTATAAAAGAAGGACTACTACCTAAATATACAAAGCTTCATCCACATGTGTAAAAAAAAAAAAAGTGGCTGAAAATAAAGGAAGCATTAATAATAAAATAAATAAAAAGCAAACCATTAATATCAACAATGAACACAGCTGAACATGTTTGGAAAATTTTAAAAACCGAAAAAACATTCCCATCCCTATAGATACACATATATAAAAATCTGCATATTCAGTTAAAAATAATAATTAAAAAAAATCCTTGATAATTGCTGACAGAATAGCCAAAAGTGCTTGGATATGTAGAGCAGTTGGCCAGTTTTTACACACTTTGTCTTGAATAGAAAACACTTCTAGAAAGCTTAATTGCAATACCTTGCATTCCAATGAACAAAATCTTATATATATATTGTCATCCACAGACACTGTTTCGCTGTATCACAGCTCATCAGTGTGGCTAGACGTCCGGTTGCCTATAGCTAGGATTGAAACCCGACTGAATTGGCGCACGGTAGGGATGAAGGTGAATTTAAGTGTATTTATTTTTAGATAAACACACAGTAACTGAGAGAACTGGATTTTATTTACCGAACAGTCTTGCATTATTGGCAGTAATAGTCACTGTTTGCAAACCCATACTCCCTCCCCAGAGAACTCAACTGAAATAAATTTTTCAGGAGCATATATATTGTCATCCACAGACAAACTGTTTTGTTGCTCATCAGTGTGGCTAGATGTCCGGTTGCCTCTAGCTAGGATCGAAACCTGACTGAATTGGCATCAGTCAGGGATTCTACCACTAAGCTGTTGACGTATGGAAGGGATGAAGGTGAATTTAAGCATATTTATTTTTAGATAAACACACAGTGACTGAGAGAACTCAATTCGATTTACCAAAGAGTCTTGCATTATTAGCCATAATAGTCACTATGCATAAAGACAAAAGGAAAACCAATCTTTATATATATATGAAGAAATATAGTCTTAAGATGTACTCAATATCAGAGATAGAGCGTGTGTAAATATAAAAGTGAACATAGAAGTCAACACTCAGAGGCGACAGTCTGTTTCATGCTAGACGCAATATATATTATGAAATGGACAAAGTCTGACAATTATTTTAAGACATTTTTATGTTTATACATTTTTTTTTATAGATAAAAATATAAAAAGAATGTATAAGCATAAAAATATCTTAAAATATCTTTGTCCATTTTATATGTGACATCATTTGTTTACATTTGGATACGCCATGAGCAAATATGAATGTACGTGAGAGAATCATGGAAGATTGTAGTTTAAAGGCAGTAAAATCGACCTTACTAACTGAATGCTTCTCTGTGGCCCAATTGGTTAAGGCACGTCAGGCTATATGACGGTTGTGTATAGGATACAGGTTCGATTCCTGTTGGAGGACGAATATTTTCTATGAAAATTTCTCGGACATTCAGGCCGGTAAATGTTGTTTAATACTGTTTATTATAAACAGAGCATTTACTTAATATATTTGTATCTATAAAAAGGATGTATAAACATAAAAATGTCTTAAAATATATATATATATATATATATATATATATATATATATATATATATGTATAAAGACAAAAGGAAAACTTATTTTAACCAATGCATTTCGTCCTCTGATGTAACAATTTTATTTTGCAATGGGTATTTATAAACATCTATGTATGTATATATTTAGTTGGATTGATTGATTGATGTGAGTTTGTGACCCTGGGTTTCACACTGTCTGTGACCGTCAGCCAAACTGATTAATTTTATGAAGTTTTAAATTTATCTATGAAATTTTGGATTTATTTATGGTTGTGTAATATGTAACCAGAAATAAATTCAAAATTTCAAAAATTAATCAGTTTGACTGATGATTGCAGAGAGCATGAAACCTACGGTCACAAACTCGCATCAATCCAACTAAATTTGTTAGCTCTATCACTGATATTGAGTGCTTTCCAATAAGTACCACCCATATATAATATATAAATAATGTATATATAAAAATTGCATATACATACACACACACACACACACACATATATATATATATATATATATATATATATATATATATATATATATATATATATATATATACACACACACACACACACCAGTTTCATTAAAAACTACTCACTGGCAGTTAAGATTTTTATATTTTTCTTTAATTTTTCTCATGTTCTCATAATTTTCTTTTCTTTAAATTTTCTTTTTCTTAAATCTGAATAAGAAAATTATAAAAACACAATAAAAATATAAAAAAATTAATCACAGTACCTTGTCAGTAGTTTTTAATAGAACTTGTATTAAAGCGGGATTGTTGCCCAACTACACAATTTATATATATATATATATATATATATATATATATATATAGGAACGGTAACAAATCCATTGGTATATAATCCTATAATCCTTGTAATATAAAATATTAAAACAGATCCACAAAAAGAGCTCAGTGTATTAATACAGAGCAATATAATTAATAAACAATAAAATTCAAAATCACCTCATATGGGGAATAGCCTATTTTGGCAGATGATGATATCGGTCGTCTGTCTTATCAACCCCGGTGTGCAATGAGTTCACCTCTATAAAGTTAAATGAAGCGGGAAGTAGAATTTAACTGTGAAAGCTAACAAATCAACCCAAATCCGTCTTGCCGAAAACATCTACTAAATGTTTTAGCTAGAAGAGAGGCATGAGACAGGGGTCAGGGGAGGGTGGATGGTATCTGTCTTAAAGGAAAGAAGTTTTATTAAAAAAGCCAAATATTAACCTTACGACACCAGTTTGGAGTTATATTAAAATAATGAATTTTTAATTTAAAATTAAAGGAGAAATAAAAAATGAATCCCAAAATAAATTTAAAATCCATAGATAAAAGGATGTAAGGGATTAATGGAAAGAGATCTAGGGAGATGTTCAAGTAGGGGAAAGTTTATAAATTATAATATAGTATAAAAAGGTTTTAGAGTGGGGTGCACTTCAATATGGAATTTAGAATTAGTTTTTGGTTTTTATGTCAACATTTAAAGAGTTAGAGGGGAGTGCTTTTGGGTAGATAATTAAAGTAAAACTATATTATGGAAATTTGAATTTGTTTTTATGTTGACATTTTAACACTAATTCATTCCTCTGATTCATCATCTACCAACATAGGCTATTCCCCATATAATGTAATTTTGGATTTATTTGTTTATTAATTATTTATATATATATATATATATATATATATATATATTTCTGAGATGAGGTATTATGTACATTATTTACATTATTTGGACTATTGTCCTCATCTTTGTCGCCGTATTTATTACGTTTCGTCCATTGTATGCGCCAGCCTTCTTCAGGTGGTTGGAATGTCCAACTGAACCCTTCATTTCTCTCACTGGGGTAGACTGTTCTAGTTCCATGTGCCATGTTTAATGGATGTCAGTTATCAGTTATCTCCTGTTAATTCCCCTCTCCAAGTTCTCCACTGCCTTAACCGGGTATTGAACTCACACTCTTTGGGTCCTGTCACTGGATCTAACCAACACCTTTATTCATTGTGTCATGTGTCCTTGAGGACCCAAAGAGTGTGATTGTTGATCATTCTAAATAACATGCTCTCTCCCAGAAACTGTAACTAAGGTCTGCTCAGTATAGTTGCAGTATAAACCAAAGGTGGGCTTTGTGGGCATTGAATAAATACAAATGTACCTGAGCAAGGGATTGGCTAGCCGCCCTAGTAGATGGGTATCCTTAAATACGAGTGGACTGCTATTAAATGTACACCTATCATATATCTATATACACTGTGGATCAGTTTTAATAATTAATATTACTAGGATCCACCCGGATTATATACCAACGGATCGATTACTTGTGCTATATATATATATATATATATATATATATATATATATATATATATATATATATATATAATCATCCACAGACTATTTCGCTGTATCACAGTTCATCAGTTTGGCGTCATATTGCATCTACTTAGAATCAAAACCTGGCTGAACTGGTGTCAGTCGGATATTCTATGCTTAAGCCATTGGCACACGGCAGGGATGAAGGCAAATCTAAGCGTATTTATTTTTTAAATAAACACCCAGTAATATATAATGTGACTAAGTGTTTAGAACATTCACTTTCTAACCATGAGTCCCGGGTTCAAACCTCACCATGGTCAATTTGTCAGAAAGGAGACATCTTGATGTTATTGGTCTGGAGCAGGGATAATTCCAGCATGCAGCCCCTTTGGAAAGCACCTGAAAACCATACAACGCGTTGACCCAAGCCTTGTAAGTGAAATTAGGTAGACTGAACACTTGGGGCCATCGATAGCTGTGCTAGCACGAAGTCACAAGTCATCGTGACGGAGGGTTTGAGTGTGCTGGTGTTGTTCAGATTGTTATCAATCTAGATAACATGCTCTCTCCCAGAAACTGTAACTAAAGTCTGCTCAGCATAGTTGCAGTTTTAAACCACAGGTGGGCTCTGTGAGTGTTGAATAAACACAAATGTGCCTGAGCAAGCGTCTGCAATGGGGATTAGCTAGCCACTCTAGTAGACTAGCATCCTTGGATATGAGTGGATGTGCCATTTACATTTACCTGTTCAAGGGAGGAGTGTGAACCGGAAGATAGGCAAACCTATCTATCCTGTTATCTATTTGAATTTGTTGATCTGATAATTTTCTGTACATTTGTGGATCTTGGACATTACTAGTAAAATTAGAGCAGAGAATCCAAACATTAGAAATGAGATGCTACAGGACCATTCTAGGTATGGCTGATGCTAACCTCCATGAGAGTGAATCATTACATTGACTCAGGCTAACGATTTCCACTGACATGAAGTGTAAAGATTATATTGAATCAACTGCAAGGTCTGCTGCTTGGAAAGTTGGTTCCCTGTGGTTGGTTCACTGTGTTGCATTTAGACAACCTTTCTTGTGGCCTGGTATTGAACTCGCAACTCTTTGGGTCTAGTCACTGGATGTAACTAATGTCTTTATCCACTGGGCCATGGCAATGAAAATGAAGATAAGTCTGAATAATGTAAATAAAACATTTTGTTCTATAATTTGTGCCCAGCAGTCTTATGGTGTTATATACTGTTATATTTCATGCTAATAGGAATATACACTTGAAAAACAAGGTGGATAAAATAAGCAAAGGCTTATTGTAAAAAACCAGTACAATAAGAATAAAATTAAGTTCTGCACAAGGTCGTTGCAAGTCAATCCAGTAGTGACTGCTACTATTGGAAGGTTGGTAGTTCTCACGTAAGTCTGAGTTGTACTCCACAGATCCCAGCTAGTATATTTACTAACCGCCCCATACGATCAGATGCGGCACAAGTCTGAATTTAATGTGGGGTACCAGAGTCCGTAGGCTCAGCCAAAAATTCCCTGTAGACCCCGTATAAAACAAGGTTGTGTAGCTGTTTCCCAAGACAAGACTCTGCCCTTTGATATAGCCTCGTCTGGGGATCCTCTCTGCTCAGAGTCAAAGAGTTTAACCAGCACAGCTGGAACAGATTGTAGCTAGTCGATATTTACCAGCCTTCCCATGAAGTAGGATGCAGCATAAGGCTGAATTTAATGTGGGGCAATCTGAGCCCATAGGCTCAGCCAAAAGTTCCCCATAGACCCCGTATAAAATGGGGTCAGGTAGCTGTTTCCCGAGACAAGACTCTGCCCTTCGACACAGCCTTATCTGGGGATCCTCTCTACCCGGAAGCACAGAGTTTGAACAGCACAGCTGGAAAAGATTCCAGTTTGTCAATATTTACCAGAGTCCCCGCCCCACATGAGACAGGATGTGGCACAAGACCAAGTCCACTGGCTTGGCCAAAAATTCCCTGTAAATGAGATTAGGTCTGTCTACCTGCTCGAACGAGGTGCTACCCTTTGGCATAGCCTCGTCCAGGTTCCTCTCTGCCCAGGGATTTTGACCAGCACAGCTGGAAAAGATCCCAGCTAGTGTACTTACTAACTTCCCCATGTGATCAGATGAGGCACCAGGCTGAGTTTAATGTGGGTCATCCGAGCCTGTAAGCTCAGCCAAAAATTCCTGTAGACCCCATATAAAATGGAGTCGGGTAGCTGTTTCCTGAGACGAGACTCTGCCTTTCGACATAGCTTTATCTGATGATTCTCTCTGCTCAAAGGCAGAGAGTTTGACCAGCACAGCCAGAAAAAGTTCCAGCTAGGCCATGGGTCGGCAACTCATTCGACCCTGTGGGCCTGATCGTGTTATAATGATGTGTCGCGGGCCGGACGAAGGCCATTAATGAAAAATTAAGGAAAATTACATATGCAGACCCCTGTCAACCTAAATATTTAAAACCATAATGAAAATAAACATTGAGAAATCAGAAAAACAAAAAGAAAATCTAAAATTTAAAAACACCTAACAAAAATTACTTTTCCTCAACGAACGTCAAAATACTTCAAAGTGAAAAAAATCAACTAAAGTGAAATGGATGAAATTATGATGTGTAGGTTTGAAACTGTTATTGAAAATTGTTCCACAAACGAACCACACACACACATCAAACAAAAACAAAGCACATATACCCATACATACGAGTACAAATACTTGCAAACATATACACTTACATACGTACACATGCGGTATCATCCACACATTCATGAAGCATGTATGTATAATGCGCATATGTTTAACTGTCTTTAGATTTCTGCTACCTTGCATGTCAGTCCCTCCCTGGCCTCTTTCACTTTATTGGTCCTTTCGCTTCTGTTATCTTTTAATGTAGCCAAGGGTCATAACAAATATGTATCCATTATTTGACATTAAACGTAGGCAACGCAACTTGGTAAAATAAGTCTCATGAAAGATAACTGGCAGATAGTCTAATATTTTTAGTGCACTGAGATGTGTAGACATTCTATGGACAATGACATATAACAAATTTCATTTGAAGGTCGTCTCTCATGTTAAAAATAGTCATTGGTAATCAGGCTCGCGGGCTGGTCAAAATACCTTCACGGGCCAGATCCGACCCGTGGGCCGTAGGTTGCCGACCCTTGAGCTAGGCTCTGTAGTCCATTGACTTACAGATACTTATAGGTAGTTACTATCTAGTGTAGTTACTCATGGGAGTGACAGGTTATTCCATTACATCATATATGCTTATTTATTTTTTGTTTTTATTAATTATAGTCTAACTAATGTTATTCATTGAGTATCCTTTTTTGTAAACTTTTACAATGTTTTTTTACACAGTTTTTACTTATGTATTCTTAAAATATTAAAATTAAGTCAGTTTGTAAGCAAAAACCTATGGAAATTATGGATTTCTGTACACATTTCCAGATGATCTTTAAACTGGAATGCCGCCAAAATTGCTAAAAGCTATGAATCTAAATCTTGGAGTCAATACTTATTACAACAAACCCTAGCTTTCACAATGAGTGTAATGTCGATTTTCTAAGAAGAAATTTAAAAAAATCAACCTGCCCTAATGGACATAAGAATCAAATATCTTTCCACTGCTGTCCTTGAAGATACCAAACAAAGATGCAGGAAAAAATCGGCTGACAACATCACCGAGTGGATATGAGGATCCTTTTACACAGACACATAGGCGCACAACCCAAAACAGGAGAGAACTGGTTAGGGGCTCAGCTGTGACCCCCTGACAACCACATCCAGTTATGAGACTAATGATGACTCTAGAGTTAACTTTGATCTCCATGGCCTTGTACCACCTATCATGCAAAGCTTTGCAAAATCAATTTGTAAACAATTGCCAGTGTGATCTATCATTATCAGGTGCTCTACTGTGAACTAAAAATTAAAAACTCTTACCTGATCATAATTGGCAAAGGACAATGTTTACTGTTTTCCTTTCTGATATATATATATATATATATATATATATATATAATCTATATGACCTTGCACTTTAGAATCAAATTCAAATCTGTGTGTTAATGACCTTGCACTTTAGAATCAAATTCAAATCTGTGTGTGAATCTAGTGTTCATGAATGATTTCAAATGCACTGGATAATCTGAGAGTTGCTAATCCTTAGCTTTGGTATTTGGTATTTTTATGGCATTCACCTGTAATCTGAAACAGGTGAGAAGAGTCAGTACAAAAAAGCAGAAAATAAACAGGTTGTTTTTTTGAATGTCAAGGTCTTCAGTTAGTTGCATGCGATATTTGGCACATTGCCACATTTTAAAGCATATAACACTGGCTTACAAGATTATTATTATGTTATTATTAAATATTATTATAATAAAATTATTATTAAAATAATGAAAATCTAATGATATTATTGTTTTTATATTAATATTATTATTGCTATATTATTATATTAATATTATTATTATGGATATATTATAGTAATATAATTATAATATGATTATATTATTATATTAATATTATAATAATATTATGATTATATTGATAATAATATTATAATAATATAGTAGGAATCCATTTACAGTGGAACCTTGGTTCACAAATCTAATTTGTTCCTGAAGGCTGTTTATAATCTGAAACTATTTTTCCACTAGGAATCAATGTAGAGAAAAAAAGTCAGTCAAATAAAACTGGAAAAGAAAAGTATGGCACAACACACAAATGAGTAAAACACAACAGTCAACTGAGAAATTATTCTGTTCAGGTTAGCTTGGTTCGACAATGTTATTTGAGAAACAAAATTTTGTTCGATAACCGAGACATTATTTGTCTATATTTCTGAGATGAGGTATTATGTATACTATTTACATTATTCGGACTATTGTCTTTGTCGCCATATTTATTACAACGTTTCAGCCGTTGTATACTTCAGCCTTCTTCAGGTGGTTGGAATGTCGAACTGAACCCTTTATTTCACTCACTGGGATAGACTATTGTTTTGTTGTTATTATGTTAACAACAAAAATTGCAATATGAGCTCTGGTAAAAACATGTAATGATAACAGCAAAAAATTGCAATATGAACACTGGTAAAAAATGGTTGCTAAAGACATTAGGTTTATAATACCCAGAAATTCATACACAGATGTCCTCAAGGACACATGACACAGTGGATAAAGGCGTTGGTTAGATCCAGTGACAGGACCCAAAGAGTGTGATGTTCAATACCTGGTGAAGAGAACTTGCAGAGGGGAATTAACAGGAGATAACTGGCATCCATTAGACACGGCATGTGGAACTAGAACAGTCTACCCCATTGAGCAAAATAAAGGTTTCAGACATTCCAACCACCTGAAGAAGCCTGGAGCGTACAACGGCTGAAATGTAATAGATATGGTGACAAAGATGAGGACAATAGTCCAAATAATGTAAATAGTGAACCAAGGCATTTTCATCTCAAATTTTTTGTTCGGCATTTAAGAACCGAGTTTGCACTGTATCTCATAAGATATAGGCTGTTTGGTTAAAATTTGGTCCTGGTGAAACTAGAGTGAGCTCTCCGGGGTTGCACTCCAGGTTTTCTATCTTGATTTACTTCCATAGCCTTTTCCATGTTTGGATAGGAGTTTTAAAATCAGGGTTTTATTTCTCCTAGATATTTCTCCTGGTCTGTTGAGTTCCATCTACCCAAAGCAGTTGGTTATGAGGCATCAGCTTTCCGCCTTTGACCATTCTCTGGCTTGGAGCTGGACTTAGAGGGCAGAGGCTATTTGAGACGAATGCCACAGAAGCATTTTATAGACAATGGGATCTTGTCCCTGCTATCACAATGTTTTGAGCATAATGTACATATATAAATGTTATATACATTACATGTTTTAGAAGCTCAAAAAAATTCACATTTTTTTTTTTAAATATATAAAACGCTTGATAAACAAAAGCACTAAAAAGCAAGATGAATTATGAAAGTCGTACACAAATAAATAAAAACAAATATTGAAAAGTTTGTTAATTTTAGAAAAAGATAGGAACAAAAAATTAAAATATAAATCAGGATTTATGCTTAAAATACTTGGAAATTTTGAAGTCAATATTTGGCATACAATAAAATAATACATACTGTCTTTTTGACAGTAGTAACAACTAAACTATAAATTGATTAAAAATTGAACAAGAGTAGAAAATACAAATTTGATAAATGTAAATTTAGGTAAGCAAAAAAAGAAAGTAAAAATAAAACAAACGATGGTCAGGCAAGTTGTAAAAAAATAAATAAATGTGTGATTTTTTTTTTTTTTTTATGAGGTTATGTGAAGGGACTGATCTATATCCCCCCCTCTTCCTGTTAGCATTGATGATTTCAACCAGAGAATAACTTCCACACTGGATAATTTTACTGGAGATATGCTACAGCATGTTTAGCAAGAACTTAACTACTGACTTGATGTGTGCCGTGTCACAGGCGATGCACATATTGAACACTTGTGAAATCTGTCCCATAATAAACTTATGATGTTCAACACCTAAATTGTTCAATTTCATTATACAAAGAATTAGCAATGTTAATGTGATTAATGGCGAAATCACTTCACTAACAAGACTTAATGAGACATTAACTTACTATCAGTTCCTTGAATAATACAGGGCGACCCAAAAAAACAGGAACTTTTTAACCATCCAATAAAACCAAGAGTGATGGAAGAAAAATATTTTATTCATAGTAATTGAAACCATAAAATATGCCATTTAAGAAACAATGATGGAATTTTCATTTTTTTTAAATTACGTCTTGGAGATGGTGTCCTCCTGTATGAATGCATTCTTGAAATCTGCTGTTGAGATTCCTCATTGACTGCTGCAACATCTCAGATGGGATACTGTGAATTTCATCTTGAATTCTAAATGGCGAAATGTTTACTTGCTCGAGATCACTGTCTTGCAGTGTTGCCACTTGCTCATGTGTGGCAATACGCACTTCAAAAATTCCCATTTTTTGGGGTTACCCTGTACAATCCTTATATTTGAGTTGTTGTCAGATATAAGGATCATATTCAAGAAATTCATAGTAAGTTAATGTCTCAATAAGTCTTGTTAATTAAGTGATTTTGCCATTAATCACATTAACATTGCTAATTAATTCTTTGTATTGATTACTTCTTTATGATATAATATATAAGCTGCACACTCTAATATATTTATTATATAGAGGATGAGCTATTGAGAGTTGTCCCTTTAACTGAAAAAATGTGACACACTGACATTGGCATCTATTATACATATTAATTATAGTAAAGGTACCTCACACTTAAGACTATGCATCATTTGAAGGGTCAAGCTTCGTGGGTCTTCCTATGAGGACTAAGTTTATTAAAAGTAAAACTCTTTAGAGCACTAAATTTCCTGTAGTGACCCTAACCTGGATCGAAAAATATATCACCCTAAACTATTTCTATATTATAAAGCCTTGCTTCTACTCGTCACTTCCCAAATAATGTAATCAGTCATCTGGCTCTTATTGTCTTAGTCAGGTCTTTCCAAACATTCTGAATTGCAAGCCCCTCCTTGAGATTTATTATAAGTCTGCATTATTCATCTGGCAAAAGAAATCTGGGCCCTTTTCTACATGAAGGATCTCATACATCAACCATTGGCAATTTGTTTTTTTTTTTCTTGAGGAGATTGAGATACAGAAAATGTGTAAAAAATTTACTTTAGAAAACTGCCTTTTTTTAAAAGATTTCCTCTAGAGGAAATGGTAATTGTGCAATTAGCCATTTTCTCATAAGGAAACATTCATTGATTTAGCAACCTGTGCTATTATCATATGAAATTTTTAAAAGCTTTTCTTTTTAAAAGTTTTTCATGAAAATTAATTTTTGAAGTCGACTGCTATTGCTCTTTCTGGTACTGGTGGCAGTTTCCTTCCTAACCTTTTGTTGAAAGTTGTGTAGAATGGCAACATATTGTTTATGTTGGATTCTGGATTCCTTTTCTATAAATACATTCATGGTAATTGTTCTGATGAGCTTTCCTCTATGGTACCTAGACTTTATGAATTGCAATACTAGATTAATGGCAAGATCCGATTTTGCAGTGGAATTGGTTAGATGTAACTAAATTCTTTGCTGACCATTTCTTTTATCTCACTTTTTACTCATAGAACTCTCTTCCAGCTTCTTGCTTCCCAATCAACTTTGATCTTCAAAAAATGTAAATTCAATGTCAATTGTTATGTTCTCTCTCCTTAATAGTGTTTTTCTTAGATTC
This sequence comes from Acanthosepion lycidas, assembly GCA_963932145.1. Taxonomy (NCBI): domain Eukaryota; kingdom Metazoa; phylum Mollusca; class Cephalopoda; order Sepiida; family Sepiidae; genus Acanthosepion; species Acanthosepion lycidas. Next base: position 59,685,167 of record OZ010611.1, read on the forward strand.
TTTCAAACTCAGTATCCTCCTTTCATCTTAGTGGCTTTATTGCCTTCCTTGGAGAGAAATGATTAAAATTTAAATGCAATGTCAATCGTTATCTTCTCTCTTCTTAATTCCTCTTCTTTTATTGTTCTCTCTCCTTAATGTTTTTTGTTTCTCTCACTCAGTAAACCCTTGCGTCTTAGTGGCTTTATTTCCTTGTGTAGCAATATCAGTCAGTAAATGGAAAACAGCTGGACATATCACGAAAATTGATTCAGACCTCCCCCCCACCTGATGGTTATCAGTAAGGTGAAGTAGGCTTCGCAAGTACAGAGCAAATGGCTGAGACAAGGAAAGTTACTGAAGATAAATTACTTTTTTAGACAAAGATGACAAAATCAAGAACAATGTTCTCAATGAAACTGACTAGTGCCCGAGAAAAGTCAGAGAGACTGCGAGTGACCACAGACACCTGTTAGACTGTTCAACTCCCTCCCATCAGGGTTTCGCTTGTCTACAACCTGAGAATAAAATCTGGTTTACTGTTAGAAATTGTCAGGGTTTTCATTCTAGCTGAAGGGTTATTTTTAAGCCACAAGCCTGTGATGGAAAGAAGCTGATGTCTGGTCTGAGCTGCAATACTGCACTTGGGATGAAATTAAAAAAGTCAATATTTTCTTTTCTAGTTACATGTTATCCATTTTAGTTGTTGCTGCTGTTGGAAGTCATTAAGTGAAGTTCTTGTTACTTGGTAAAGTTCTTTATGATTTTTTCATGCCAATTTAACCCTTTACTTGTACAGGACGTTTTCGTATTGTACTATCGAAACGTATTCATGTTTGTTTTCAGAAATATAGACTTAAGATTAAAAAAATAGTTTTATAACTATTTTTTAATCCCTAAAACTTAGAAAACAGCAATGATAATCTGTCTATATTTCTGAGATGAGGTATTATGTACACTATTTACATTATTCAGACTATTGTCCTCATCTTTGTTGCCATATTTATTACAACATGGTGGAATGTCGATTTGAACCCTTTATTTTGCTCATGTGTAATGGATGTCAGTTATCTCCTGTTAATTCCCTTCTCCAAGTTCTCCACTGCCTTAAACTCACAATCTTTGAGTCCTGTCACTGGATCTAACCAACGCCTTTATCCACTGTGCCATGTGTCCTTGAGGACATCTGGGTATGAATTTCTGGGTATTATAAACCTAATGTCTTTAGCAACCATTTTTTTTTATTTTTAGCAGTGCTCATATTGCAATTTTTGCTGTTATCATTACATGTTTTTACCAGAGCTCATATTGCATTTTTTGTTATCGCTTTTCTCAGGCACTCTTTATTATTGATATTGTAAGGGTTCATTTCGACATTCCAACCCCCTGAAGAAGTCTGGAGCATACAATGACCAAAACGTTGTAATAAATATGGTGACAAGGATGAGAACAATAGTCCGAATAATGTAAATAGTGAGCAATGATAATTTTTATGAAATAAATTTGAATTCCTCAATTCACTCAATGGATCTTCAAAAACCTCACTTCAACTCTGATTTGGGCTATAAGTCCAAATCTGGCCAAAAGATGAAACTCTGATTTCAGCCTGAAAATTGAGTTGTTCAAATCACAAACTTGACGGAACTTCAAAATCTCATGTATTGAAACTTCTCATTTTAGTATCCGTCTATATTTCTGAGATGAGGTATTATGTACATGGTATATTATTTCATTATTCAGACTATTGTCCTCATCTTTGTTGCCATATTTATTACACCATTTTGGCTATTGTACGCTCTGGCCTTCTTCAGGTGGTTTGAATGACAAACTGAACCCTTTATTTTGCTCACTGGGGTAGACTGTTCTAGTTCCACAAATGGATGTCAATTCCCCTTTGAAAGTTCTCCACTGCCATTAACTGGGTATTGAGCTCACACTCTTTGGGTTCTATCACTGGATCTAACTAACGGTTTTATCCCCTGTGCCATGTGTCCTTGAGGACAATGGCCGAAACATTGTAATAAATATAATGACAAAAATGAGGACAATAGTCCGAATAATGTAAATAGTTCTCATTTTAGGTGAAGAAACAAAATGAAGATGAATAAGCTACTCTTGCAGTCTCCATAGTGTCCCAATACTGATGGATACCTACTCTCTGTTATATACAACTAGCTTAAAGCTGAACTCTGTGCAGACTTTTAGCCTAGCTCCAGCTGAGGGCTAATTGGGCCTCCTGCCCAAATCTAAAGAGACTTCTGGTCCACCTTAGAAAACAGTAATGATAATTTTGAAGAAATAAATTTGAATTCCTCAATGGATCTTCAAAAACCTCACTTCAACTCTGATTCAAGCTATAAGTACAATTCTGAACAAAAAAAGCTTCAAGTCACAAAACTTCTCATCTTAACTCTTTGGCATTTTGAAGAAATAAAAGTGATTTCTTTAATTCACAAAGTTTTGGAGATATTTTAAACAATTTTTAAATTCAAAGTTTTTGTGTTACTTTAAACTCAATATAAATTAAAAACTTTTAGAATTACTATTTTTCAGTTATTTTAAAATTGGAATCCTCATCTGGACACAAATCCCAATGCTGGACGTTCAAAACACCAGATGAAGGGCAGGGATTTCAGTCACATGGACAGAATTTACCATTTATTTATTTGGTTTATAACTCTAGTTATCTATTGAGCACTGTTCTGTTAATGACACCCCCCACAAAAAAATTAAACTTCAGTGTTCACTTTTTTTTTAATAATTTAAATCCCAAATATAATAAACTCCGTTTCTCATGTTTCAGTTTTCTTCAGATGCCTGTTGATATGAGATAATCTACCCCATAGATTCAATAAAGGGTTGTTAGAAATTCCCTGAAGAAGGCACAACAGCCGAAATGTTAGGATAACAAAGAGAAGGATATTAGTCTGAATGTAAATAAGTCATTTTGCCAGAAATTTCTATATTAAGTTCTGACCTTGAGTTAAACAGTTGAGTGACATTGTTTTCATGGTTGGTAAACTTTTGAAATATGTAAAAGCTAGTATAATTATTTTGAAAGAACTTATTTCCAGATTTTGTTTTGCTGTCAATTTATATCTATTCCTTCTCCTTGACAGGTTATCATGAAAGAAGGCCAGACCGAAGCAGAAGGAATTGCAATTGTCAATGACTTAATGAAAAAACTCAATATCCAAGAATCTGATTTGATTGACAGGGCCTATTTGGATTTGTTGCTGGATAAAGAACAAAGTTAATCGTTTTATTATAATATAACCTCCACTATTTTTGATGAAAAAAGGCCCCAAACTTAAAAATAGTTTTATCATATCAATGTTTATTCCTAAGAAGAAAGACTAAAGTATTAGGTTGGTGCAAAAATAATGATGTAATAATGTCGTTTTTAGCATCAAAAAACGACATTATTACGTCATTATTTTTGCACCAACCTAATATTATTTTTATCAAATGTTTTTAATCCTTTCTAGCATGTTCAAAATTTTGTTTAAAAAATTGTTTTTTGTGTCACTGGTTGACATATTTACGAGTAGGGTTTTTGCACTTTTTTTCCAGTGTAAAACACATTGATTTAGAAATTCTTGGGAAAATAAAATAAAATAAAATAATTATCTGCTTTTAATGAAACTTTCAGAACTTGAAATTATTCAGTTAGAGAATCTTGGTAAGTGTTTTTTTTTTTAATACGTCACTTAATTTCATGAAATTTTTTTTTATTAGTTGAAAAGCTGGAGTCCATGGGTAATGTACATTATTTTTAAACTATTCATTTCCTGAGAATCTGCTCTGAATCATAAAATAAAAAAAAAATGCACTAAAACTGACATTATTTCATTAGAAAAGCTTTTATAAATAATATTAAGGACACTAGTGTTAAAAATAATTTTTTATTTTTTTAAATTTTAATTGTAATTTATAATATATAAATTAAGTGATACTGTTATTTCGTAAAAACTATATTTACTAATCAAAATTGAAAAGCTTAATACAAATAATTAAAAAAATTTTTTATGTATATAAAATATTACTTAATGTGCCTGTTTGAAAGTATGGTCAACCATGATATTTCAAAAAAAAAAAAAAAAAAAAAACATTCCTAAAATTAGATTATGGAGAATACTTTCCAATAATTTTAAGATTAATGAGTACTTTAAATTATATTGGAGGGAGGGGAATGCACACCCATCATTTTCTTAAATTTTGTTTTAACAAAGTCTCTGTAGAACAATAAAGGTGTTGACAGTTTTATCAGAACATAATCACTGCTACTGTTCATTTTAAAAATCCATTTCTCTTACTTTCAATTTAAAGTAAATATTTTTTTTTCAAATGAAATTAATTATACTTTAATCAGCTAATATTCCTCAAAGTCTTAGAAAAGTATATTTTATTTTTTGTATACTGCAAACAATAAATAAAAAAAGAAAACTTTTTCATTATTAAAAATTGATTTTAAACCTTAGGTATTGAAACCAAGTGGACGTACCTACTTTAGTATTTATAATAAGTGTATTTGTGCCTTAAAAAAAAAATGTTGGCATTTGATTAAGAAGTTTTAATAGCGAGATGTAGTGTAATGAAAGTCTTGAAACAATGGATTAAGATTCCATAAAGCAGAGATAAAAAAAAAAAAAAAAAAAAAAAAAAAATCCAAAACTAATAAAGAGGCCAAGGAGTTCATTTTGTTTTTTTAAAAGATATTTTATGGTTTCCAGGATTCATTTATTATTCTTGGTATTATAAATTTTTTTTGCATAATATCTTTTCATGCTGAAAATTGTGTTTAATATAACTGTGAAAATAAAAACCTAAGAAAAAGATTAGTAGCAGAGTGGTGACATCAAAGCTTATTTCAAGACCAAGTTGAAGAAAGACGATCACTTAAAGTGATTGTCTTTCTTCAACTTGGACAAAGAGATTTGAGCGCTTCACATGAAAGACTTGAACAGATAAAACTGCAATCTTAGAAACGATTCGTTTTTCTCTGGAACTAATTTTGCCTAAATGCAGATAAGTATTTTCTATGGATTATTAAAGTGACTGAGGGAAATAATTACTCATCAGTTTTACTAAGTTAGATTTATCTCCCTTCACACTACGGATGGGATAAGAAATATACAAGTAAATACACATTGATAATTAGTGTAGGGTTCGATTTTTTTTAACCATAGCCACACTAATTTCTTTCTAGAATTGTTCCCCTTGCCACTGCACTTTTTTTTTTCTTTTTTGAGGGTAAAAAAAACAAAACATTAACACCTATTGTTTTAAAATGGTTATAACAATCTTAGTATTGTGCATATAGATTTTAATTTTTGTACAATTATAAAAGGATGAACGAGTAATATTTTGATGCTGAATGCATATTTTGACATTGAAAACAAAAAATTGAAAAGTGAAATTAAAAACAAATACATAAATAATTCAACATACTTTTATTACTCCTCATGGAGTTTTGAGGGTGCAATAACTAGTGTGGTTATCATCTTCAACCACTTCACCATCAATATTCACTCGAGTGAAGCCTTCAAAATCACATTGGAGCATTGAAGAAAAACTTTTGAAGAATTTGTTGGATATTGACAGCCATTAATGTGGGTTTAATCGGCGTTACACCTCAGTCTAGAAGACTTCAAAATGGCGTTGGAAAACGGGAGTTTAACCTCCTTCCAAAGCAGTAGTAGGTGATTTCCAGCTTAAAATACCAGAAATAATTGCCAAGTGCTTATTTATAGCAACTGTCGTAACAAAGGGAGATAATTCTATGACGACTATTTTCGCTTGTAGTGTGGTAAAGATTAATAATGTACATTAGTAAATTTGAAGTTCAACAACTAAAAATAAAGCCTTCATAGACAATTTTTTTTAAATTTTATTTTGTATATGAGGAAAGGGACAAAGGAAACATGGGTCCAGATAAACCTCGACTATAAATAGTTTTTTTTTTTAAAGAACTTTAATAGTAACAAGCCCAACTCAATTGATTTGAGCATTATGAGTAAGCTATTGCTATTAGGTTGGTGCAAAAATAATGACGTAATGTTTTTTGACGTTAAAAAACGACACTATTACGTCATTATTTTTGCACCAACCTAATACTTCCGAGTCCTATTTTTATCTTGTAGCTGGGGATGGAGGTAGGACACTTTCCCATGGCTGGAACCCAAACTGCCTGCCACACTGTAGTAATCAAACCAGCTGCATGCAAGCACACTTAGACACAGTGCTAAAGAAAATGACATGAACAGCAACAACAGACGAAAGAAAGAAAACAAACAGTGAGAACAAGAAATATTTATTAAATATATTTTGGTTTGGAGAGGAAAAAAAAAAAAAAAAAAAAAAAAAAAATTACTTGTTACTCTTTATTTTATCATCTTTATTTTATTTTATTCTTTTCTTTAAATAAAACCCCACCTCACTGATGAAAAAACCAAATGTGCAAGAGACAGACAGCAGCGAGGAGGGAGTGAGGGAGAGGGAAAAGAAGAAGAAAAAGTGTGAGGAAAAAAAAAAGAGGGAACAAACATAGCCACTATTTTTTTTTTTCTTCCCCCTGCAGGAATTTTTTGCACAATTGTCCTGGCTTCTCTGGTAAAAATCAAATCTAGTTACTTCAAGTGTTCAAGGCTAAACTTTTCACCTTTGTGCCAGAAAGAAGAAGACATTATCATTATAAAAAAAAAAAAAAAAAAAAAAAAAGCAAGCAAACTACAAGACACTTAAGAGGCTGCTATAGTTTCAGTCAGATACCCACAAACCAAGCATCCGGGTTAATCCTCATTGGGGATATCAAAGCTGGACCATTAGAATAATCAGATGAATGTGAAGGGCTAAAAAAATAGATTTTAGCTCATTTTGATTTAAAAAGAAATAACAGAATTTCATGTCGGACAATTGAGATATCTATCTTAGGGTATTAAAAAAAAAAAAAAAGTGACAAAGAGTGAAGGAGGCAAAAGATAGAGAGAGGGGGTATTCTCTAGCACATTTTTCTGTTTGAAACCAAGTAGAGGGGCACTAGTAGAAACTGCCTTTCAATAATTAGCTACTGCAATCTCCTTATCAATCTACAAGAAGATTTTACTGCCTACCAATCAATCATCCACTAGTTTTTAGGATACAGTGATAGTCTTTCTAGCTTAGCTCTGCCCCCTTTTGAAACAAACGAACAGATCTTTATCATCAAGCAATGAAGTTTCTTTGTTTAAATTGTGCATGTTTCAATGCATAGTTGCATTTTATAAAATTTATTCATGAAAGAATTTTGGCAAATATTAAAACTGGGTTGATCTCTAAAATTAAAATAAAACCTATTAGTGAATTTATTTTAGGATAAGAAAAATATTAGATTTTATGGACAGTAAAGATATACATCCAAAATAAGAAAATCCAGGATATTAACTATTAAAGAATATTATTTGGAGCTAAGGACAAAGATTGGATGCAGTTAGTAGCTGAAGCAGTTTTCATTTTTTTTTTTTTTTTTTTAACTTGGTGGAAGGGGGGGGGGAATCGCAACTCTTGTATTTTTTTTGTGAAGAGGGGAGAGAGGAAGAAAAAAAAAAAAAAAAAAAAGGAAGTTGAAAGGGAGAAAAGAAAAATTTTCCTTTTTATAAAGTTTTATTTTTCTTCACACCATTCATTCTCCTTCCGCACCTGAAAAGAGAAAATAAAGGTTTTTTTTAGAGAAGAGGCTAAAGGTTTTTTTTAGAGAAGAGGCTAAAGGTTTTTTTTAGAGAAGAGGCTAAAGGTTTTTTTTAGAGAAGAGGCAAATTGATTGGGGGAGGGCAAAGAGAAAGACAAAGAAAACTTCTTGCAATAGACAAGGAGTGGCCAAACTTAATGTAAGACCCACATACAATAAAGTTCAGAGGTTTGAGAGCCACAAGACATGAACAAAACTTATACATACACATTAAACATATGTTTTAATCCAATGGGATCTCAATGCAAACAGTAAATAATTACAAGGCTTGAAATTTACGTTTTAGGAGGTCAGCTAACATATTAAAGATCAAAGAGCCGCAGTTTGGCCACTCATGCCGTGGACTATATGATGGATAACATACAAATTCAAATCAAACCTCTTCTCTACTAAACATTCAGGGACATAAGTAAAATAGCAATTGTTTAAATAGGTTGGCCATTGCCAATTTGTTAACCAGTAATCCAGCACTAATCCCCATGAAAGCAATTTCAATTTTCCCTGGTTACTGCATGGACAGTCCCCATGACCGTTTGGTGGCATTAGCTGCTGCATCAACTCCTTTTGAGCCATTTTCAAACATTGGTCAAGCACTTTTACTTGACCCTTGTACATTTATTTATTTTTCCTTTGCTTGTTGACGATTAGCCCTGGTCCTCAGTTCAATGAATAAACAAAGTGAAAACACCATATGTTGTCCATAACAAATAACGTACAACTTTGTTAAAATTTCACATTTTTTTTTTAAAGGGTGGGGAAGGGGAGAGTTATAATGAAAGATTTCATTTTGCAAAAAAATGAGCTGCAAAACTTGGATCTGATGTGCTCCCTTAAACCACCCAACAGTATGCACAAGACATCCTGCAGATTTTGGAGAGGGTGAATAATTTTCATCCCCAGCCCATTAGCTGTCGCACCAACATCTCAAGTGAGAGGAAAAAAAAATTAAAAAAATAAAAATATATATATTTTATTATATCCATGATAAAGTAACCTCACCTGCTCCTCTTCTGCTGGTGTGAAGTCATTCTTTATATTAAATGTTTTTCGAATCTCATCAGGAGCTTTGCCCTTAATCATGTTGGCAACTGTTTTACAGGTCACGTCTAACAGACCTTTTATGTCTAGATAGTTTGCAGCCTGTAGATAAAAACAGCAAAAGAAAAACAACAATTAAGATTCAAATTTACAAAAGAGAAAAGAAAAAATTCTTCATTCATATATATATATATATATATATATATATATATTTCTGTGACCTCCATCACATTCTCTAAAATATCCATACACTGATTGATCAAAACCAAATTTTTGGGAGTAGTTGACACAGGTAAGGGGGTGTGTAGCTTAGTACAATAAATTTTCATTTTTTGTTTTTTTAATAGAAAAATTAAGTTTCATTATTTAATATACAAAATACTCCCATTTTTTTTTTTTTTCAAGAGTTTAGTGATTAAAATAAATACTTATTTAATAAAAATGCAATATTATGTTTTGCATCTTAAATTTTTATATACAAGAATCCAGCATCTGCGAAAATTATAATCACAGGGCCAAACATTTCAAAAAGTTGGAATTTGGGTCCAGAAAGAAATATTTACATGTGGCCAGTTGTATGTAGCATGCTCAAGAGTAAGAAACCCTAAGAATTTATTCTTTGCTGTTAAAAAGGAAAAAAAGGAAAAAAAAAAAAAAAAAGAAAAGAAAAAATTTCTTGAAAAATATTGTTCACTATGAAGTCCTATAAAATTCAAGAATTTATTAAACTGCAAAGTAAGGTTTTTTGTCAAAGTATTTTTCCAAACAAATCAGTCGATTCAAATTTCGATTGGTTTGCAATATTTCAATGAAATGTAGTTTTGTAAATCACGACAAAAAAATGTAAGCGATAACTTTGACAATACTAAACATTGTGTGGATTTCAACATGTTGCAAAAATCTAGAATGTTAAAATTCTCAATTTTCATATTTCCATGCTGCCTTGAAAATTAAGTATGAAATTGACTTTATAAAACTGTATTGTTCTAGATATGACCTGCAAATGTCAAATTCTCCAATCTCTAATTTTCTTATATGCACAAGTGGCCTGTGTGTTGGTGTACAACATACAGGCCACTGTCCTGACCCCAGATGGAGCAGCAGAACCTTTCGATATTCTGGCTGGCATTCTCCAAGGTGACACACTTGCACCTTTCCTTTTCATCATTGTAATAGACTACATCATGCGTATATCAGTGGGTACAATAAAAAAAAAAAAAAAAAAAAAAATGGACTGATGTATCAGCCTAGAAGCTCACGTCATCCTGCACTTTACATCACCGATGCTGATTTTGCCGATGCCATTGCACTGTTGTCTGACAACCTCATTAGTGCCCTAGCACTCCTTTCTTCTCTGGAATCAGCAGCTAACTGTATAGGTCTACACCTAAATGAAACCAAAACTGAGTGTATGCCAATTAACATTCGCAACAATCACGAGATCAAAACACTCTCAGATAACATCCTCAAATGTGTTGAAGACTACAAGTATCTAGGATCACACATCAAGAATTCTGAGAAAGACTTCAACATTAGAAAAGGCATAGCATGGACTGCTTGTAACAAAATGGATAAGATCTGGAAATCCAATCTTGCTCGTCAATTCAAAATCCAACTTTTTCCGCGTACTTATTGAGCCAATCTTACTCTATGGCTCTGAAACTTGGACTCTCTCAGCAAAACAACAGCGCCGTTTAGATGGATGTCTTTTAAGAAGAGTGCTTAATCTCTCATGGCGAAACCACCCAACTCTAGAAATGATATATGGTGACTTGCCGAGAGTATCAACTTTAGTTTGTAAGAGACGTGTCCAGTTCGCCAGGCATTGTGCATGTGCCACAGATGAACTTGTGTCATCATTTGTACTCTGGAGGTACCCATCATCTGACAATCGATCACGCAAGTTAACCTTTCCAGATAGGATAAAACAAGACACATTGATCCCTAAGGAAGATCTTTTAGGTGCTATGACAGATAGGGAATACTGGAGAGGTGTAGCGAGTTCAATCTCGGCTGAGGCCGCAAGATGATGATATGCACAAGAAATTTTAGTTGTCTCTGATTCTGAGTATGAGCGCCCTTTTCATTTTCAGTGTGTGTGTGTGTGTGTGTGTGTGTGTGTGTGAAAAATTGGAAAATTCATGAATATTTTCTGATTAAATACCGCCTTGTCTAGTTAGTGATGTTTGGTTTTGTACTAGAGGCTCTAACTCTGAATTGGTTAACTTTCAAGTAAGCAATATGGCTTTTGCTTCTCTAGCTCAACTGCTGATGTATTAATTATTGCCGAAAGAGTATCAAGCTTTTAGATAAGAATGGTGAAACTCAGGCTGTTGCTTTATGTATCTCGAAGGCATTTCACAGGGTTTGGCATACAATGTGTTAACTGGAGCAAGGAATGGCTTGTTAATGCTTCCAAAACGAAACTGCTCTCTTAATTGCATGAGAGAACTTTTAACTTCCTGATGCTAACATCCAGGAGAGTGACTTACTGTATCCCTTTTCAGACTAATGTTTTCCGCCGACATGAAGTGGAAAGATTATATTTAATCAGAAAGTTGATTCATGGTATCGTTCTAGACAATTTTTCTCGCCAGAATCTATCTTACATATTTATAAGACCACCATTCGCCCTTACTTTGAATATTGCTGCCACATCTGGTCCGGTGCTTCTGCTATATATTTAAAGATTCTTGACCTGATATCTCAGCTTCAGTCACTTTTCCACTGTACCTTTTCTACAAAAATACTTTTATGGTAATTGTTCTAATGAATTTTACTTTATGGCACTTACATTTTATGAATTTAAGTGCAGTACTAGATTGGCAGCTTGGTCTCATTTTACAGTCGAAATGGCTAGATGTAAGTTCCATGCTAGCAGTTTCTTCTCATACACTTTTTGCTTATGGAACTCTTCCAGCTTCTTGCTTCCAGCCAACTGATCTTCAAAAATTTAAATACAATGTTCATTGTTATCTTCCATCATCTTAATAGCATTTATTTTTTCTTCTGCATATTCTCTAACACTCACTAACACCTTGTGTCTTAGTGGCTTTATTGCCTTATTTGGATTGAAAGGATAAAAAAAAAAAAAAAATGCTTACCAAAATGAGTTCAAATAAAGTCCCTTGGTCTACTTTCAGGAACTCTGTATCCCAAGAACAAATGTCATCAGTTCTTTTTTCTTTGTTCTCATCATCTTCAGGGGGTGGTGGATCATCCCTGTGATATGTGCACCATTGGATCACTTTTTTTAATATGGCAGCATTTACATTAGGGAGAGGAACAGCCTCTTCATCTTCCTCATCCATACCGAGATCTGGAGAAAAAAATAAATAAAAAATAAATAAATAAAAAATACAAAGAGCATTTCAATATATTAGTCAAACTGAGAACTACTCTACATATGAACAACACATGCACAATTTTCTGACTGTGTACACGCACCCGTTAATTACATATTTAACATTTTAAAAATCTTCTTTATTTTGTGTCCTTTTAGGATGTAGGTGATCATGGCTCTCTACAACTTCCTATCCTTGTATGTCTTAATATTTGTCCTTTTGACAAATTTCCAGTCCCACCCATTCCATCATCCATGCACACAAGTTAAATTCTATCCCTCCTTCCTTATATCTGCAAGAAAATTTACTTGTTTCTGAGTGTAAGTGCCCTTTTTGTTCCCAATGTCCTGAAAGCCTTTCCACTGATAATGCACTCCATCCATAGAATTCTCAGTAGCTTTCTAGAAAAATCACTTTTCTCATGACCTTTTTCATTACGACTACTATTTTTATAGTTATCATCCTTCTTATCACAATAGAATCACTGATAACATCTCAGTTACAGGCACATTCCCATTTTTATCATTGATAACGAGGATGATGAAAATATTTTTATTATTAGATACACTCCATTTTATATCCTTGCATATATGCTCTTATTAACGCATTAATAAGACAATGTAGAAAAGAGTTTTCAGTGATGCACCCCACCATATATTTGGCATCATCTAACTGGAGCAAGAGTGAGCCCATTGGTGGGTGGGGTGGGGCTGAAAGAATGAGAAAAGGTAATAAAGATTCTTGCACTGAGACCATTAACATATGGTGGATTTGAAATTTAGTAAAAAGTAATACCTAAGTACTTAAGTCATAAAAAAAAAAAAAAAAAGATTTTAATATTTTTCATTTTTAAAAAAAATTTAAGTCCCCTCACCTGCTAGCTTGAAAAACAAACAGCACAAACTTAAAAACAGTTTCATTATCGAAATGTTTAAGATAAAAGAAATTTTTAATTATTATTAAAAAAATCATTTTTAATTATTCTAAAAATGTTTCTAAACCTAACTTTTTTTTTTTACACACCAGCAAGAGACGTAATTTTTACAATGTTTTTTCATCCACCACCCAGTGAAAAACACAGATTTGGAAGTTCGTGCAAAAGTCAAATTGCCAGATTTTAATGAAACTTTCAAGACATTCACAACTGAATGAAATTGTTTCAGAAAATCTTAAATTTTTTTTCTTCTTTACATATGCTACCCACCCCCTACTTAATTTCATGAAATTTTGCAAAATTAAATTTTCTTTCTGGAATTTGTTTTTTTAATTAGTTAAAAGTAGGACTTCTTGGTCAATGTAAATCCATTTTTTCAAACCTTTACTATTTGTACTGAAAATCTGCTCTGAATGGTAAAGTAAAATATGTAATCAAACTATGACATTAATTAATTAGAAAAGCTTTTAATTGTTTTTGTAAATATGTGATATTAAGGACGCTATTGTCTTAAGAAAAAAATAACATTTATGAATCCAAAATTGAAAAGCTTAATTATGTGGTTTTACTACAATATTTTTAAAATTATTTATTTTTACTTCATCTTTGGTAGCTTATATATGACATTATATTATGTAAAAGTCACATGTAAGAGCTGTCCTCCATTTTCAGAGAAATTTGTTTCTCTGTGATTTGTTATTCATTGCAGGTTTTACATCTCAACTTTAAAATTAAAAATAAATAAAATACCATAACATTTCAAATTATTGTGTTACAGCTATCATGATATTTCATCAGTAATTAAGTTTTTTAATTAATCTCAGAAAATTATTGAGTTTTAGGTACTTTGACTTTAGAGCCTTACTTGAAAGATGCTTGAGAAAATATTAGAAAATTACTAATAAATCTAAATGTACTACAGTCACTGCTCTTGTTTTCTGATAAGAGACATGCATGGACATCTGTATTTACAAAAATCATTTTTTTATTTATATATTTCCATTTATGATTAGTAAATGGTTTTTAATTTAATAATATCACTTGACTGCTACAAGCGAATACAGAATTTTTATAATATTCTAACTTATTCTAATAAAAAAAAAGAAAAGAAAAAATGTAAGCAATTCTTGTAAAAATTCATTATTCATCAAAGAAAAATCTTTTAAGACAATAGTATCAATGACATCTTATTCATAAAAGGCTATTAAAAGCTTTTCTAATCTCATTTTAGTTTTATTGCATTTTCTTTTGATTCTGGGCAGATTTTTCTATAACTGAGGATCCTGTTTGACCCAAAAGATTTCAGGATTTAAATTCCCCCAGGATTTGTCTTGTAACTCATAAAGATTAAGTGATACAAAAAAAACAAAACAAAAAAAATTTCTTGAAATTTCATAAAATGAGTGGGGTTAACAGATGTATATATAAAAAAAAAAAAAAAAAAAAAAAAAAAAATTCCAAAAGAGAAAGTTTAAAAAATAATTTCATTCATTTCTGAATAAATTTCCATAAAATCCAACGACATATATCAGATCCTTGAAAGATATTTAAAATCAATCTTTTTGACTGGAAAAAGATGCCCAAATTTATGGCATTGACACCATGGGAACAACATTTTTTTTTTCTCGTTTAAAAAAAAAAAAAAAAAAAAAATGCTTCCCTCAAATGTTTTCCAGATAAAAATATTTTCATCATGTGCCCTTTATTTTTAGCAAATCTTGGGAAGCACCGCCCCAAAAACTTTTTGTATATATATACAAGATTAGCTGAGAATCCAATCTTTACACAAGCACCCTAATCTGAAAATTCTTTTGGTTCTGTGCAATTACTTCAGGACATGTTCATAAAAGCTCAAGCCTATTCCAGGCAGGATTTAATTTAAGACAAAATTAATATTTTACCACAACCATTCATTATTGAAAATGTACAAGGGCTGGGTTTGACAGAGGGTCTTAGACAAGGAAATAGCCCCAAATCCCAGGGGGTCCTGGAAAGATATCAGCCCGACTCGCGTTTCAAATAACAGATTGATTTTTTCTTTTTTTTTTTAGCAAAACAGTTGTTCAGTAATAGCCCTGCATCATAATTGATTAGCCTTGAGAGCTGAAATCTTATGGACTAGAACTAATAAGACAAACTACCAACTCTTCAGGGAAGAAGAGAGATTCAGAAAGAGCATTTATCATCAGGGATGTTTCGACTGCAAATTATGGTTTTCTCATCTTCAGCATAGCTACCATTTCCCTCGTCTACTCAGGAATATTTGTGTTTGTTCAGCACCCACAGAGCCCAACTGATGTCTATAGTGCATAATATGCCAAGCAGACCTTAGTCACAGTTTAAATACATAACCTATCAGTTATATACATATATACACACACACACACATTTTATATATATATATATATATATATATATGTGTGTGTACGCGCGCACACACACCATAACCAGTGTGTGTGTAGGAAGATACTGTTAAGGTGCATTATATTTATGGGATAAAGTGCTCAATATCATAGATAGAGCATGTGTAAATATAAAAGTGTACATTGAAGCCAACACTTAGGAGCGACAGTGTTTCATGCTAGACGCAATTGTCAGACCATGAGCATTGTTTTTTTTCTTGGCCATTATATATATATATATATATATATGTGTGTGTGTGTGTGTGCATGCACGCACAAGCAGTAGAGCCCGGCGTTGCCCGGGGATGTAACAGTAAGAGATAGATCAAGTATTGACCATCATAAAGACTGAAAAATAAAATTGACAAAGATTATTGTTTATGGTTGACGGACATGCATGTCTTAATTAGTTTTTTTTGTTTTGTTTTTTATGAATTGGTCAAACCCAAACAAAAACATTGTTTTCAATCGTTATGAGTCTACCGATTGAATAGAATTTTATTATAAACAATTGTCTTGTAAATGGAATTTTTAAAACATTCTGAATGTAAAAATAAAGAAAAAAAGTGTGCAAGACAATAAGAAAAACTACCTGCCCCCCCCCCCCCTCCCCAAAGTGAAGTTTTGTTGAAATTGGTTGAAAAATGTAGGAAATCCGATCCCATATATAAACGTACACAGACACACACACAACCTGGATTTTATAATAAGTATGAGATATATAATAATTTTTAAATTGTGTGTTCCTTCAAGGCTGATTTCCAACTAGTTTGCAATTCCAGTTTTGTACCCACTTTCCCCAAGGGTATTTGTGAAAAAGTGATTGCAACGAACTTGACTGGGATTTGAACTCTGGTCACTCATACCTTGTTCCAAGCCCTTAAACACTAAACCACCAGCAGATCCAGACAACATTGTACAATTAAAATATTATAATTTGCACTGATAAAGTGGATAAAAAAAGAATTATTGAACAATAGACAAAGACTGTTTCAAAACCAGTTATATAGTCTGTCTATTCTCTCATGCGTATCCCACCGTAGCAATAAACTACTGCCATTGGCTCTAGTATGTCAGGTACTCAGTGTCTGATTTAAAAAAAAAAAAAAAAAAAAAATGCATTTTAAAAAATTTTTTTTTTTAACAAGATTTAACAGAGTTATTAAGTATGGAGAGAAAACCAAATGATTAATATGTCCTTTATTATTGAAAATTACATGAAAACCCATATACTGAATCAGATTTGCAATTCCACAAATGCAAGAAATTGGTTGACCTACATTCACTCATACCCTGGGCCAACAGGTAAACATGGGTTGCTCATGTTCCAGCACTATAATGATTTTCTTGGTTAGGGAGTGGGTGTAGGTAAATATTGGTTGTTTATTCTTGGTAAGCAATCCATTTTGCTAGGTCTTACCCAGCCAAAGTGACTGCAGTTGTTGATAGATAGGGTAAGCCATTTTCAAGCAATATTTAAAGTAAGTATATTTTTTTTCTTAGGAGGGAAAAAAAAACAAAACTTCTGTTTCTAAAGCAAACATGCATTACTTTCATAGTGAAAACCACCAAATGCTGAAAATTTTATTTTCAACATAAGATTACAAAATTCAAGAAACTTTTTTTTTTTTTTTTTAATTTATTTTATTTTCTATGGTTTATCAAACCATTGCAAGTTGTTTAAAGCCAGAAAATATTTTTAGATTGTAAGAATTTTTTTTTTGTTATAATGGTTTTGTGATACTAGTCTTACTAATTAACCCATACCTGGAGGAGAAGAGATGGATTCATACCTTTCCTCAAGAGTATTTGTGCGTAAGTGAATATAACGAACCCAACAGGAATTGAAAGTGCTCTCCGATTAACAATTTCAAACCATTATTCATTACACCACCCACACATCCAAGTTTACAGCACCTGGTATTCCCAAACAGTTACCCATCTTGGTACTCGGACTCAATGTTGCTTAACGTCAGTGATCATATAGGAACTGGTTTTCAAAAAGCCTAAAGAAAGCATATTTAATCATTGTTTATGTATGTGGTTATATTCAAAGTGGTAACAAAACAAAACTTAAACGTTATTTTCCACATGAAACTAGGTGGGCCATTCAGAAATCCACTTTGAGCCACAGTTCTAGGCCCCCTGCCAACAAGGCTATGGACATTAAGAACAAATTCGCGTGAAGTAGGAATGAAAACAATATTTTGTGCTACACTTTCACCAGAACTTCTACCAAATTACACACACAAGTAGAGGGGGCCTTGTTTGAGTTGTGGCTTACATAAACAGCCAGTAAACGAAAAAAAAAAAAAAAAAAAAAAAAAAAAAAAAATGGCTTATCAATCTGTTGCGGGTTATCTAAAGCCAAAAAATATTTTAGATTATAGGAGAGAAAAAAAAAAAAAAAGATTTAGTGATATACATATTACTACTTTAGCCCATAACTGAGGGAGAAGAGGTGGATCCATACTTTTACCAAAGGTATTTGCATGGAAGTCAATACAATGAACCCAACTTGAATTGGAACTCAGCTCTGATTAATAATTCAGAGCCATTATCTTTTACACCACCCACACATCCAAGCTTACAGCACCTGGTATTCGCAAAGGATCACACATCTTGGTACTGATTATTATTAATTCCCTTTGATTTGTGCGATACCAATTGCCCCAGAGACAATACTATTTTTGTATCGGAAGATACAAACATATGAGGTGCCATACCATCAGAGATGGTTGGTAGATTCATTATTTTTATATCTTAACCCTTTGCAATATTTTTTAGACTAAAAAAAAAAAAAAAAAAAAAAGAAAAATAAATAAATAATGATCTCGTAATACAAGCCTTACTAATTAACTCATAGCTTTTTTTTTTTTGGTGAGGGAAGATATGGATTCATACTTTCCCAAATTCAAAGGGTATTTGTGTGTAATGAACCCAACAGGAATTGGAACTTGCCCCTCCTGTTAACAGTTCTGAGCCATTATCCATTACACTATCTGCATGTCTAAGCTTACAGCACCTGGTATTCCCAAGAATCCACTTCAACCTCAAAGAGATGAAGAGAGCTATCATAGATAAAACTATCACTACTCACCTGAATACTTCAGGTATCATATAAAGCCAAGTGGGAATTCTGATAGATTAACCAAAATAATTACTTCCCTAGTCGTGCAACTCGAGGACTACTAAATTTCAGCTCCAAGCTCACCTCTCAAGAACTTTGGGCGCTTTGATGTGGTGCAATGGTTAACAAGCTTGTTTCACTAGATAAGCTATGACTGAATAGCGAGTTTGATCCTTACAAAGTGACCCATACTTTTGGTTTTGTGCCACATCTAAGATACACTTAGATCATTTTAGGGAACCACGACAGTGTAATCGTTAACAAGTTTGTCTTGCTAGAACAATTACAACTGAGTAGCGAGTTAGATCCACACTGGGTGTCCCATACTTTCAGCCTTGTGTCACATCTAAACTATGCTTATAAAATCAACATCTCCCAAGAACTCCAGAATTGAAGATCTTAACCACCCTCACACCTGCTGCAAGATATTTTATTAATTATTGGTTCCTTGAAGGGAGGGGCATTAATAATGGGCTTCTACCTAAAACCCCACAAAACCAACCACACCCCGCCTTGGGGAGCTTCAGTGTTAAGAGACATAATTTCTTTCCTGTATTAATTCACTGGAAAGAGTGACCAAAACACACAGGAGATGCCAACTAAAAGTTCCATCATCTATGACTGAGCAGAACTAGAAATCAAGATATTGGTATGTGCCAACCAGCTCCCCCAACAAGAATGAGAGCTAACATCAATTAAACAAAAAGAAAAGAAAAAAAATCTTCAGGACATGATTGCCCTGAAGGAAAAAAAAAAAAAAAAAAAAAAAAAAATTAAAAACTTCTTGTTTAAATGTTAATGTCTTACCTTCTAACATGGTTTTGATAGTGACAGATTGCTTTGCAATCTCCACATCAACTTCAAATATTTCACCATCAGAACTCTGCAGTTTAATATTGGGCATCTGAAAAAGGAAAAAATAAATAAATATATATATATATATATATAAATAAATAAATAAATACAAGTTAGTTTGGATTTAGAAGATTTGACAATGTTTATTCAATTCTGATATAAAGGTTGAAAATTCTTTATCCAAAATTCTTGGGAGTGGAAGTGCTTCGATTTTCAGATCTTTTCAGGTTTTGGAATACAGGCTATTAATTTGTATATAGCATCTATAAAACTTGAGGATGGAATCCAAGCATAAACACAATATCCCTTTACATTTTGTAACATAGCTCATACATGTACACTGGAAGAAGTTTTGGATAACTATCATATACCCTGAAAATTGTTTTGTATAAAATTTAATAAATTTTGTGTACACAATGACAGTAGTCATGTAATGCTCACATGGATTTTCAAGTTGAGAAATTAAGATTTCATGTAGAAATAATGTTGTGCTTTTTGTACATGTATAAAAAACATGATCACTACTTATAAGAAATAAGTTAATGTGGGGCTTTTTGACATCTTGAATAATATCTTACTGAGAATGAAACATCTGGTAAGTAATCCACAAAGGAAGGTGTTGCCGTGACCATTGTTAACAAAAATCTGGTGCCAATATAGGCTACATAGTAGGGTTTTCTGAAATTTTCTGTTAGTGGCAAGTCATGTCAGCACCTGAAAAACTTCTGGATTTGAGGTTTTCGGATAAAGGATACTCAACCTGTATTTGAACTTAATTGAATACTTACTTTTCATTTAGAAATACAAAATCACTTTAAGATTCTCCTTGTGTTGCTTTTTAACCAGCAATGCACAGGAAGGTGGATCAAAGATCAATGAATGAATTTATCAGTTAAAGACCTGAGCAAAAAAAAAAAAAAACCTATCAAAACAGATTTCTCCATATACAATGAAACAATTACCTGTTAAGATTCTACTATTTCTTTTTGTATATAATATCTCTCAGTACTCTATGAATTCATGTTTATGTAAATGAGGCTATGGAAGTGAAGGTAGCATAAGGGTTAGTTACAAGGCAATAAGTGGGGCAGACTGGGCTCCCAAACAGTTGTCGGCAACCTATTTAGGAGAAGGACAACTCTGAATTCAAAAATGATTCGACTATGAACAAAGATTATGGAGTTTATAATTAACTGCAGTGCACTGAGCCTTTAAGTTTATAGAACTGAAAATATGAATTTATCAATTCTATCAGGGAATATATATTTTTTAAGTCTTCAAATAAATACGTTTCAGTTCGTTTCTTGATGATTACAGCAAACTGATTCCCCACTTTATACCCAGCTGAATTTAATTTATCTGTTATAAAAAAAAAAAAAAAAAAAATATCAGCTTATCTTGTTAAAATCCTTACAACTATTGAAGATTTTCATAGAGTTTTGAAACATATCCCCCCCCCATTATTTTCACTCTGTCCCAAAGATGCTGGGATGAGAAAGATCAATCATTTTCATCACAGAACCTTCCACCTGGTGTTGACCATGAAAAGTAAATACCTAGCACAACTAGTTAAAAGAAAAAAAAAAAAAAAAAATAAGTATGCAGTATTTATTAAAAAAAAAAAAAAGAAAAAAAATGGCCATTAAAAAGGCGAATAAATAGCAATTTGGTAATTAACAAATTATCAGAAGACCTCCTAGTGTCACTATACACTTCACTTTAGTTAGAAAATACGGGTAGCAAGTAGAGTAGCAAGATATTCTAGTTTTCACAATTCTAGACAGAAAAAAGTAGAAAAAACAAACAAACAATGACGTAGTGAGTAAACAAACAGTAAACATTCAGAAATCAACTAAATTGCAATCAAATATTAAAATACTTTACCTGTCAAGTGATTACACTTAGAGAGATTGCAATTATTTTATTTCTAATTGAATTAAAAAAGAAGTTTGGTATGTCATGGTTTAATTTAAAAATAAAGTTTTAAAATGTCATGACGACAGTATTTTATTTTCTCGCAGTACACTGAAGTTATTAATAGAGAGAGAGAAATGCAAGTTTTAACTACCAAACCCTAAAGGCTTACTACTACTATTATTTTTAAGCATTCTACTAGGCTAACTTGCAATATGAGGCCAGGTAAAGGGGGAAAAAAAAAAAAAAAAAGGAGAGAGAAATATATAAGTAGAGAGGAAAACAGCTGTGACGTCAGTTAAAAAACGAGGCGAATAATTTTTTTTTTTTTTTCCACAATAAGAATTAAAATTTTATTTTTAAATATTATTACTGATGAAAGAAAACAGACATTGCGCGTAATAACGTAAGTAATCCTATGGATATAGATGGACAAGAGAAGAAAACTTTGCATAGCAAGACAACTATTTTTGGTTCGAGGTCATGGGGGGGGGGATCCCCTCATAAGGGGGGGATTTTTTTTTTTTTTTTTTAAATTATTACTGGACTCGAAGGGTACTCAAAACAATAAGTTTTCAATAGGTTGTAGTTTGTTTTGTTTTTTTTTACTGTTTTTAGTTTTTATCCAAGAAAAAAAAATATTGAAGCAAGGGCCATTTATTGGGTGGCTAAAAAAAGAAAAAAAAAGAAAAAGCTAACTATTTATATAAAAGAAATATAGTATATACGATTTTTTTTAGGTGAATTATTTAATACTCGTGGTTGGAGATTTCATTTTAAGAAAACTGAAGAGATTTTCTTTTTTTTTTATATAATTACAATTTTTTTTTAGTTTGTTTGAAAAAAAAAAAAAAAAAAAAAAAAAATCTTGTCACTTGTGTTATCAAAGTCAACAAACGTAACGTCTATTTTTATTTTTTTTAATTGTGCTAAAACCTAAAATAAACAATGTTCTTTTGTTTGTTTTTTTAAATAAAAAAGCTAAAAAAAAAAAAAAAAAACCCCAAAAAAAAACAAAAAAAAAAAAAAAACGAAAATACATATCACCAGTCATAAAAAAAAATCTGATTAAAGAACTAAAACTTTATCAGGCTAAATTAAAAAAAGTAATTTGTTTTTTTTTGTTCGATGACTTCAATTTTTTCAATAATTATTTGAATAATTTCAATTTTCAGGAATTATTTAAGAGTCAATATAAATTTTAAAATAAAAATTTAGATTATGAAAAAAGACAAAAAAAAAAAAAAAAAAAAAGAAAAGACCCCCCAAATGACTATTCAACTTTTTTTTCTAGTTAATAAGATTTTTTTTCTGAAATTAACAAGTAAAAATCGAATATTTATCATTTTCAAATATTAATGTTTTTTTTAATAGTTTTCATTAAATGATTAATTTATTATAGAACGTTTTTGAAACTAAAAAGATGTTTACTAAAAATTGCTAGAAAGACTAATGCTTTTTTTCCCTCCTTGATTTTTATGTTCAGTTGTTTTTAGTGCGAATTAAAAGAAACGATACAAGTAATTTATTTTATAAGTTAAATAACAGAAAAAGGTGTTAAAATATTTTAAATAAAAAAAGTAAACAAAGGATTTTAAAAATTTAAAGAAATTGCTAAATATTTTTTTATTTTTAGACAAAAAAAATAATTTAATTAAAAGGGGAAAAATTTTAAAAAAATAGAAAATTAAAACTTCTTACAATGTAAAATAAAAAACAGTTTTTACTTAATATTTCATTTAAAAAAATATACATTCATTAAAATTTTCAATTATTGTTAGAGAAAAGATATGTAATGTAATGATTATTACATATTTAAAACTAAAAGTAAAACAATTCTCGAACCGTACTACAGGGTAATCGTGCTTAAATAAAACCATTATATCAGAATAGAATAGCAACAAGCAAATATTAGACATAATAACAATTACATTTTTTTTAGCAAAATATTTAATAAAAAAAAGTGTAGAAAACGAAAAAATAGCCAGAAATAACGGCAATTAAAAATGATCATGAAGTTGGGGTTCAGTTTCTAATAGAAATCATTATCTAAAGTGACCACCCACTTCATGACCACCGCGTGCGTAAATAAGACACGAAAATTATGGCGACAGGACGATGAATATATAGCCTTTCAATTTAGCAGAATAACATAAAGAAGACAACAAAAAAAAAAAAAGGAGGGGGACAATTAAATTTTTATTTTTTAAAATAATAATTTTACTTACTTTGGTGGGCTTTTTTAAAATCTATTTGCTTCGCAAGGCTCTTAAATGTCCAGCAACGACATATATCGAAAATAGACTTGCGTTTGTAAGCTTTATATGGCCAATCAGTATTGAACGACAACAGCGCCACTCTAGCGGAATCAATCCGAACTACAAATACAGAAGAGTTATACACACAGGGGGAGATAATCGCTGGAAGTTTCGATTATTACTATTTATTTATGATAGCTGTTGATATTTTTAATTATATATATATATATATATATATATATATATATATATATATATATATATATATATATATATATATAATCAAGGTTGCTGGCGTCATCATATTGTTATTGTAAATATTATAACAATCAACTCTGACAATAATTATTATAACCACCTTATGACTATTTATATGACAATATTAATGAACATATAGGCTAAAACCTCAGATGTAGGACACCCAGTGAGGATCATGATCACTATGATGCTTTTTGCTTTACACTAGACACACTTACAATTTTGCATTTGGTATTATCAATTTATTGTCAGGTCTATCCCATGTTATTATTGTTGCTTTGCTCTGTACCCCTCAAATTTTGGGCAATACCTCTCTTCATTATTAGCTTTATTTTATTATTAGTTATATTCAATCTTAATATTGTAACTTTTGATCCCAACATGCTGGGTCAATGCACTCTTCATTATTACTATTATTTTATTACTAGTTTTATTCCCTTTTATTATTGTTGCTTTTTATCACAATATACTGGATTCTCTTCATTATTATTATTGTTTTATTACTAATTATATTACATCTTATTATTGTTGCTTTTTACCCCAACACTCTGGCTCTATACACTCTTCATAATTACTATTATTTTATTACTAGTCTTTTTCCCTTTCATAATTGTTGCTTTTTATCACATCATTCTGCATTAATACACTTTTCATTATTATTATTATTATATTATTATTATATTATTTTATTACTAATTTTATTGCCTCTTATTATTGTTGCTTTTTATCCTAAGAATCTGGCTCAACACGTCTTCATTATTACTATTATTTTATTACTAGTTTTATTCCATCTTATTATTGTTGCTTTTTATCCGACATTCTGGTTTAATACACTCTTTATTATTATTATTATTATTATTATTATTATTATTATTATTATTATATTACAAGTTTTATTCCATTTTTTATTTTTGCTTTTTATCCCATAACTCTGATTCAATACACACTTCATTATTACTATTATTTTATTACTAGTTTTTCCATCTTATTATTGTTGCTTTTTATCCCAACACTCTGGATCATCATTATCATCATTGCTGCTGATGTCATCAGTGATATGACTGAGTGCGGTTATATAGTCAGTGCTGAATGTTATCCAATTCATGCCAGGTACGTTAGGAAAGGTTGGTGAATTATTCATTCATGCGTTGAATTATGTTGGACAAGAAAAGAAAAAGAAATGATGCAATAAGAAAAAAGCAGTTTAAATTATTCAGAGGACTTAGTTGAGATTAATTTAATTTATGGAGGTTGAGATCAATTTAAAAGTTGTTTAATACCTTGATGTGAAACTCAATCTCAGAGATAAAAGTGTCTCAATTTACTAAAAGATTAACAGCACTTTGTTATGCGTTAATGAAAAATCTAACCATCCAAGAGCAATTACCAAATAAATTGCAAGGGAAATTGAATATAGATTGTCCAGAAATGTTTCAGATATATAGATATTCAATAAAATTAAAGGGAAATTTGAGAAAGCCTTAAATTATGTGTGCACAACACTAAATTGAATTTTAGAAATGTTTGTTGTATCCTGTTGGCATTCCCACATTTTGGAAAATTAACTGGAAGAAGAAACTTCACTTTCCAGGACCAATGATTATTATAAAACTGATTCAGGATATAAAAAGGCCTCAAACGTCAAAAAATAGTATAGAGACTATGATGAAAGTGTAGTATTTGGTGGTATGTGGTAAATACCACATTCCACAGCCCTGAGACTGAACAAAGTGTAGTATCTGTTCTGTGGCCATGACCAGCTAAGACAAATCTTTTTGGCTGGCAGGTTGAGCTCCCTGCCTTTGAGCAGAGAGGAACCCAGATTAGGCTCTGCCCTTTGGCATAGCCTTGTCTGGGGAGGTTGACCAACCCGATCCCACTTATGTGGGTTCTACAGGCATTTTTTGGCCAAGCCTATGGGCTTGGAGAACCCACGTTAAACCTGGCCTTGTGCCACATGCAACCCTCATGGGTTGCAGCTAAGACTAGCTGAGACAAACTACCAGCTAAAACAAACTTTGAGCCTGATCCCATGTAAGCAGGGGCTGGGTAAATTTTGACAAATGACTTGAGTACTTGCACTCGAGTTCCCCACATTAAAAAACTGACCTCATGTCTCATACTGTATTCTGCGGCCAAATTTGTATTTTAGCATGTCATGGATGTCTTAGTAGGATCCCTGTGAATATGCAGTATTGTGTTATATGGTGGATTGAATTGTGATTAATGAGTTCTTGTGGTGATTGAGCCAATTGTAATGAATAGATTGTGAATCAGATTATCTAGGTTTAGGATAGTTAGTGAAGACCAGCCCTTCCCCACTTCCCTTTTGTGCCACCCTTGTATTTTACAATATATAAAATGACTAGGATCAAAATGTAGTGTCTGTGCCAACAGCAGACAGCCAGCCTATGATAGCAGCAGTTCCAGTCAGTCAGCCAGCCAGCCAGCTATCTCCACCAGGCCTCCATTTCCCGCCATCAGCAGCCCCAGCTCCAGCCAGCCATCCTCGCCAGCAGACACAATATGTGATAAACTGTCCTTTTCAGGACAACTCTCTTCAATGATTACAAAATTGTTATTCTTAGGACAATGCTCCTCTCACCGCCTACATGAACATGCAGAGACATATTTTTTGGCCTTGTGCGCTGTAACCTTATTTTGTCGATGTATTTGCTCTAACAAAAATAAACATCGCAATATATATTTTTTTACTCACATCATCATTTTATTTGTTGTTCTTGTCCATCTTTCAATAAAATATGTTTATGAAACTGTCCTTTTTAGGACAACAATTTTCAATGACTACAAAACTGTCCTTTTCAAGACAACAATTTTCAATGACTACAAAACTGACCTTTTCAGGATGACACACTTCAGAGACTACAAAACTGTCCTTTTCAAGACAACAATTTTCAATGACTACAAAACTGTCCTTTTCAAGACAACAATTTTCAATGACTACAAAACTGTCCTTTTCAGGATGATACACTTCAGAGACTACAAAACTGTCCTTTTCAAGACAACAATTTTCAATGACTACAAAACTGTCCTTTTCAGGATGATACACTTCAGAGACTACAAAACCGTCCTTTTCAAGACAACAATTTTCAATGACTACAAAACTGTCCTTTTCAGGATGACACACTTCAGAGACTACAAAACTGTCCTTTTCAAGACAACAATTTTCAATGACTGCAAAACTGTCCTTTTCAAGACAACAATTTTCAATGACTACAAAACTGTCCTTTTCAGGATGATACACTTCAGAGACTACAAAACTGTCCTTTTCAAGACAACAATTTTCAATGACTACAAAACTGTCCTTTTCAAGACAACAATTTTCAATGACTACAAAACTGTCCTTTTCAGAATGACACACTTCAGAGACTAAAAAACTGTCCTTTTCAAGACAACAATTTCAATGACTACAAAACTGTCCTTTTCAGGATGATACACTTCAGAGACTACAAAACTGTCCTTTTCAAGACAACAATTTTCAATGACTACAAAACTGTCCTTTTCAGGATGATACAATTTTCAATGACTACAAAACTGTCCTTTTCAAGACAACAATTTTCAATGACTACAAAACTGTCCTTTT
This sequence comes from Acanthosepion lycidas, assembly GCA_963932145.1. Taxonomy (NCBI): domain Eukaryota; kingdom Metazoa; phylum Mollusca; class Cephalopoda; order Sepiida; family Sepiidae; genus Acanthosepion; species Acanthosepion lycidas. Next base: position 59,712,609 of record OZ010611.1, read on the forward strand.
CAGGATGATACACTTCAGAGACTACAAAACTGTCCTTTTCAAGACAACAATTTTCAATGACTACAAAACTGTCCTTTTCAGGATGACATACTTCAGAGACTACAAAACTGTCTTTTTCAAGACTACAATTTTCAATGACTACAAAACTGTCCTTTTCAAGACAACAATTTTCAATGACTACAAAACTGTCCTTTTCAAGACAACAATTTTCAATGACTACAAAACTGTCCTTTTCAGGATGACACACATCAGAGACTACAAAACTGTCTTTTTCAAGACTACAATTTTCAATGACTACAAAACTGTCCTTTTCAGGATGATACACTTCAGATACTACAAAACTGTCCTTTTCAAGACAACAATTTTCAATGACTACAAAACTGTCCTTTTCAAAACAACAATTTTCAATGACTACAAAACTGTCCTTTTCAGGATGATACACTTCAGAGACTACAAAACTGTCCTTTTCAAGACAACAATTTTCAATGACTACAAAACTGTCCTTTTCAGGATGATACACTTCAGAGACTACAAAACTGTCCTTTTCAAGACAACAATTTTCAATGACTACAAAACTGTCCTTTTCAGGATGACACACTTCAGAGACTACAAAACTGTCTTTTTCAAGACTACAATTTTCAATGACTACAAAACTGTCCTTTTCAAAACAACAATTTTCAATGACTACAAAACTGTCCTTTTCAGGATGATACACTTCAGAGACTACAAAACTGTCCTTTTCAAGACTACAATTTTCAATGACTACAAAACTGTCCTTTTCAGGATGATACACTTCAGAGACTACAAAACTGTCCTTTTCAAGACAACAATTTTCAATGACTACAAAACTGTCCTTTTCAAAACAACAATTTTCAATGACTACAAAACTGTCCTTTTCAGGATGATACACTTCAGAGACTACAAAACTGTCCTTTTCAAGACAACAATTTTCAATGACTACAAAACTGTCCTTTTCAGGATGATACACTTCAGAGACTACAAAACTGTCCTTTTCAAGACAACAATTTTCAATGACTACAAAACTGTCCTTTTCAGGATGACACACTTCAGAGACTACAAAACTGTCCTTTTCAAGACAACAATTTTCAATGACTACAAAACTGTCCTTTTCAAGACAACAATTTTCAATGACTACAAAACTGTCTTTTTCAAGACTACAATT
>OZ010611.1:59716291-59746291 GCA_963932145.1 Acanthosepion lycidas
CAAACAAGCCACTCCTGCAAAAATAACCGCCAGAATAGATTACTCACGATGCACCACTGAATGATATATATGAATAGTCGAGAAAAATCCAATATTCTCAGCCTGACGATTGGGTCTAGCGTGAAACAGCCTGTCGCCTCTGAGTGTTGACATCAATGTTCACCTTTATATATATATATATATATATATATATATATATATATATATATATATATATATATAAAATATAATGGGGTGTTTCGATTTTACAAAAAAATCGATGATTTATATATGCTTCAAAATCTTCAGCTTTTAACTAATAAAACAAACTGCGTTAAATTTCTCGAGTTTTCATAAAGTTAAGTAAGACGATATAGGCTGGGGGTAACAGATGTAAAAAAATATTTTTACCATGACTTTCTAAAAAGAACATGTCTAAAAAAAATCCATTCGTTTCTAAAAGTTTCATTAAAATACGATAATTACTTGATTTTTGCAAGAATTTCCAAAACCAAACTGATGTGAAAAAAGGGACGAGGCAAAGGTATCAATATATATATATATAAATTGTATTCAACAATGCGTACAATAAAGAATGTATACGAAAAAGCATGCAAAGAGTAAGACGAGAGTTGTCTCTCTTTGACTCTTTATCAAAGTCTATTAAAGTTCTCTGAAAGAGAAGAAAGAGTTATTAGTCTGTTATTAATGTTTTTAAAACAGTTCTGTTCTGAAAATTTATGTAAGTGTGAAAGAATATGCAGTTTGTGAGTTGAGAGAGAAGCTAAATTCTCACTGGTGCGTCTCCTCTTTTCTTTTGCTTTTATAGGTAGTCATTAGATCAGGAGTGCTACGTGGGAAGAATCATTCTCTACATGCAGAGAATCTGATTAGTCGATACTGACCAATCAGTGCATGAGCTTTGGGGAGACTTCTGGAAGCCGATTCTCCCAAAAGTGCAGAAAATCTACTATATGAAAATATAGCGAATTTAAAATTGTCGCATCATATTGCAGCGTTGATTCCTGCCCAATGAATGAATGCTGCTGAAGATTTGAATTTGTAACGGTGTATGTGTGTGTGTAATGATGATCGCCATAGAGTAATGGATAGCGGTTAGGATTGAGGAATCGAAAAGCCGAATTGGAATTCCAGTCGAATCCATTACGTTCACTTACGAAAGTAAGGAAATGGAAAGGTATGAATCTTCTTCTTCTCCCCCCAGCTATGGGTAAATAGCAGGACAGACTGGGTTCTATAGCCTTGGATGGCAACTACCGCAGAAGGAAATAGCAACCTACTTGGGAAAAAATCTGCCTCGTCAGTCATGCGTCGAAAGATACATGATCGCCTAAGCGTGTATCACGCATGGCACATAACTGACTGATATATTTGGCGGACCCGCTGATGCATGAAAAAAACAAACAAACAAACAAACAAAAAACAAAAAAAAACAATTTTTAACCAAAATTTCGAACGTACTAGAAAGGATGAACAAATTTAATAAAAAAAAATTCTTTAATGAATTAATAACTTCGGTTTAAAATTAACATAATAGAAAAATATGAAATATTTTGCTCTTAATAAAACATTTTGTTGATAAAACTTTAAAGTTTCGAGAATTTTTTCATTCCGGTGTGTTGTTTTTTGGCAAATTAGCGGAGATACGCAACATCTACTTGAAAATGGAAAACCTTATCAATTTCATTATTGTTTCCGTCTTCCTCATTATAATGATCTTCATTCATAATACTTATTATTGTTATTGCAATCTTTTGTTAAAGTTGTTCAGCTTAAATTTAGTTATGTAATAGGGGAATTTTTTTTTTTTTTTTTAAGCATTACGCCCCGAGCAAAGCGGGAAGCCACTAGGATGCAGAAGATTTGGAGCGAGAGCAGATAGGAGTGATAGAAGAAAGGATGAGGAAAAGAATAGTGGATAGATCAAGGTAACTGGAGATGTCGATTGACATTACATTTGAATAGTTGGAGATTATAGCTCCCAGGGAAACAATAATAGGGAAGGGTGTTCCACAGTCGAGAGGTGCGAGATAAGAAACTATTGGAGTAGAAGAGACGGCTACATTTAAAAGTTTCTACAGTGAAAGGGTGAGAGTGGGATGCCAGCCTCGTAGGGCGCTTGAATTCATGAAGTCTGGGAACCAGTGAAAGCAGCTCATCGGAACAATTACCATGAAAGTATTTGTAAAAAAGACAGAGAGAGACGACGGCGCGGCTGTGAGAGAGCGACTGTAGACGAGATGCCAGATCAGGGCAAATTATATTGCATATCCGCCTCTGGATGGGTGTTTTAAAGACGTGGATCTCGCAAGTGGCTTATTGAATCATTAACTCATCTTTCAATCATCAGAAAGTTAAAATAGTAAAATCGAGAAATTTCTACAAGTTACTGTTATCATATTATACAACTAATTAGTGTTTTGCTCCCATTTAGTAAAACGGTCAGTCTAGTTTCGTAATAATACATACACCCTTTTGTTTATACTGACGTTGCTACTGGCTGCATGACATCACCATTAGTCAGCTTTTAAACCGTGGCATGCGCGCAATTTCAATTTTTTAATCAACAAGTAAAAATATATAGTCTTCCACGCTTACCCACAAAGCGAGGGCGTGTCTTGACATAGACATAAACTTTTTGTACCTTCACCTACACATACATTTAGTAATGACAAACTTTATTTGACATTTGCTCTGAAAAATCTTTTTACTTAAGAAATTTGATAAAAATTTGCCGAATACTCGCCCAACAAATTTTTTTTAGTTTAATAATTAAAAATAATTTTTAGCAGACGAATTTTTATTTTATTTACTTATTTGAATAATTTTCTAATGTTTGCATTAATAATAAAAATAAATTCAGTAAACTTAACTATCCTTTCACTTGTTTAAATAATTCGGTACAGTTTTAAGAAAATCTAATTAAATATAATTTTTACTTAACTTACACATCTATAAGTCTTTTAGCATTCAACTTCTACCTTAATATTATTTTGACTCCGTGAATTCTATTAGTTGTAAAATACTTTAATTCATTTTTTACGTAATATTTCTCTTGACAACAAACTTTGTGCAAACTAAACGCCAAGTGGATCATGGAAGCTTCGATCAAAATTCCAATTTCTATCAGGAGTTACACACGTGTTCTTAATTTAGCAACACGTAAACTCACGGTCCACTACACACTTGTGCGGATCTATTACGCACGAACATACATACATACACAAATACAAATCACATACAACGTCAAGCATTCATTGGTTAATAAATCACCACTACATTACTACAGGCAATTTACAAATCGCTGTAATGCGACAATTTTGTAATCGCTCTATTTTTAAGTAGTCAGTTTTGTGCACTTTTGGGAAAAGCGGACCACAGAAGCTTTCTTAAGTCTCCCCAAAGCCCGCTCGCTGATTGGTCGATGCCAACCAATCAAATCGTTTGCATATGAAGAATAATTCTTCCCGCGCAACGATTTGGAGCCTATAGTAGCTTATTTAAGCCAAAATTTTTCTTAGCCCAATTAGCGAGAATTCAGCTGCCAAACGAATCCACGACAGTTGAATCCATGCGCCAACTTTCTCACTTACACACAACACTTACATGCTGAACATATCTTGTACACACTCACATAAACTCTTCTTACACGGAAATATCTTTCAAGAACAATCATTACAAGAGACTCCCATCAACATTCTTCCAGTGAACTTTGAACCAAATGATTATTTCTCATTGAACACTAAAATAACAGATAAAGAGAGACAACTCTTGGTTAATTCAACCTTTTCTTACTTAAATGCTGGCTTTCCTTCACATCGTTGTTTGATATTGTACATCTTGTTAAATATATATTTTATGTGTAACAATGTCTTTTGGTTATCCTTTTTTGCCTGAACCTTGTTTCTTAATCTAAAGTTAAACTAATGCGGTGAAGTCCGCCACACACTCAGTCAATTACATCGCGACCGATGTCAATCTTCAACAGTGAGCAAATTTGAGCGGCAAGATATTTTCAAATTATTTACGCTGATTCTAGCTCGGAAGTGTTAAATTAAAAATTACATTTTTTTAATATAAGATACTGCTTCTTGATGAAGATTACAAATCAACTCTCACTCATCAAGTTTTTCTAAATTCATCTTACACCGAATCTACAATACTTTATTTTATTTTTTATTTATTGAAGAACATTTCTTTCATCAGCTTTAATTTATCAGTTATAGTGAAGTGTATGAGTGTTAAAACAGATTAGTTTGATTTGGCCTTGTTAGTCAGATAGGGGTATAATCAAATTGTAAAGTGAAACATCAAATTTATATACATATAAATCAATTTAGGTCTCTACAAATAAAATTAATGTATTTTGGTTGATACAAAGTCGTCAAAATGTTTGTAGTAGTCCTTGCAAGAATGATTTTATGTGTACGTAGGCAGGAACGTATGTATGTATGTATGTATGAGCGTTATCGAAGGGTCGGAATGTCTTTGAAGTAATCGCCCAGTCTTAAAATGTTCCGTTCGTTTATCAAGTATAAAAGAGGTGAGGGAGAAAGGTAGAAATAACAATAACGATCGCTTGACGTTTGTCAAGGGACGTGTTAATACGCTTGTCTCCTCTCTGGTGACAGGCGAACTTGCCTGTCTTTTATTTTGTTTGTGGAGCTTGAAAAGGTCATTTGGGAATTCACTCCCGGATATGATTCGGGCCTTTCCATTGGACGACGAACAAACTTCGCGTCGGCTTGCGAAAAGGTCCGTAAAAGAATTTGTTTCTGAGAACTGTTTTTAAATGTTTCCTAATTTTCTATTGGCCGAAAAACATTCCGCATCAAGGACACATGCCACAGTGGATAAAGGCGTTAGTTAGATCCAGTGACAAGACCCAAAGAGTGTGAGTTCAATACCCGGTTAAGGCAGTGGACATCCATTAAACATGGCACGTGGAACTAGAACAGTCTACCCCAGTGAGCAAAATAAAGGGTTCAGTTCGACATTCCAACCACCTGAAGAAGGCCGGTGCATACAACGGCCGAAACGTTGGAATAAATATTTCGACAAAGATGAGGACAATAGTCCGAATAATGTAAACAACAACACAAACAGTATTGCCTTAAAATTTGTTTTAAAAACAGTATTTCAGTAAATTTTTTCATGTGTTGAAATCTTTAAACATTTTTTATTTTTTAAGCGATCATTTTCTCGGTTTATCTTCCTAGAAATATATATATATATAAAAAATAGCGACTACAAATTTAATATTAATTATTAGCTGTGGACTTCTGGTTAGTATTACTATTAGTAAAAAAAATCAGAGCTCTTCCTTAGTGGATGACCTCGGAATAAAAAATGATTTTACCGAGATATATTACCCTCTTAATTGATTTTAAAGATCTGTTCAGAAAGAAAATTACAATTTAAAAAAATAATCGCTACTGAAATTAGCACTTCTGCACCCCTCCCCAGTGACATGTGGCCTCGCGCGTTTGAGAGGTTCGGAGTAGTAAGCACCAGCCCTGTTGATTATTATAGTTGATGATTGACAATATAACTTAGGTAGACAAAATAAAGTACAAAAAGCGAAAAAACGTTGCTGAAACTATCCCTTTTGAGGTTCCAACCTTGTCGGGGGTTCCTGCGTAGTAACGCACCTCACCGGCCAGGCAGATACACGATGTATATTGTTAGTTGACTGCTGACAATGTAACATCAGTTTAAGAATAATTTAAAAAATCGCGGGTAAAACAGTGTTGAAAAAAAATTGCAGAGGGTACAACGGGGCTCCAAAAAACGCGCCCTCCCGGTTGTGGTTTTCGGGAGTAAGACGCACCGGCCCTGGTGATTACAAAAAGGAATTTTACCTAACATGTCTGAGTATATTTACTAACCCTGTAGATACCTAAGTGGAATATAGAGCCACAACCTCTCTACACTAGGTGTTGCTTCAGCTAATTTTATTGTGGGAATACAAATGGCGATTATCTCCCTTTGGTTGAGAGAAGTCAAGTGGGTCATGTGACGGCTGTTTAATGACATCACTTCATACATTGACGAAAGTAGTAATCAATTTCAGCCGATTTACAGAAGCCAAACCGAGCGGTTGCCAAATCTGCACCCCCCACAGCAGCTTACAATTCTATGGTGTTGTTTTCTATTGGGAATATAGCTTCCCCAGATATAGAAAGAAACTATTTCCTCTTCATAGAATATGTCCTCGCTTGGGATATAATAGATGAATTCGCTTGAAACTGGAGTCCTAACATGGCTTCTCCAGAAACTCAGATGAATCTCCATATTATATGTAAGACCCTATCTTTTTGCTTTCCTTTCACTCTGCTTGCTGTATAGGTACATGTTATATGCGTGTGAATATATATATAGAGAAACGTTCCAATAAATATGGCGACAAAGATGGGGACAATAGTCTGAATAATGAAAATAATGTACATATTACCTCATCTTAGAAATATATATATATATATATATATATATATATATTTGTGCACGTTTTAGTGATATGAAAGTCTCTCTGTGAACAAAGCATGTTTATCATTCCTTTTGCTTTCAGCATTTCCGTTCCATCCGTGAAATACGGTGTTATTATATCATGGATATAATAATGCTCATAATGGGGGAAATACAAAAGGGAGAATAAATTGTTCTCCAATAGCTCTCCCGTTAATTTATTAAAGGATGGCATTGTTCATTACATGCGCAAATAGTTATGGATTCAGAGTGGCTTTTCTCTTAAATTGGTTCCCAACCACAGCTATAGAAGCCCAGTTTATTTGCATTTAAGCTGAGAAGGAAAGAGATGGATTCATGCTTTTCCTAAGGCTATGCATGCTATATTTATGTTAACCCCGTGGAGTATAAGTCCACAGCCTCACCACACTAAGTCTTTCAGTTCCTGTTTCCATAGCAAGTGGACTTTTAAAGGGTTGTGTTGCTAGCCTCACGCCCAAACGATTTGCGGTCCAGAATAGTTTCTCTCCTAGACAAGCTGCCAACACTAGCTAGATAGCCCAGTATCCCATGCTATTAAACCTTAGCTGAGAGAAGAAATAGATTCATACCTTTTCATATGTATTTGTGTGAAAGTGAATGCATTGCCCTCAAACAGAATGCCAATTCTACTTCCTAACAGTTATACTATGCATCTATAGGAAAGAAACCTTATTTCCAATACAATTACATATCTACATGCACACCATATAAAAACACACCCAAGCTTTATTTTCTAGTCAATAACAGACAATATTTACAAACAGTGCCCAAAATGTTTAACAATACAACACACACTGTCTAAATCAAAAGTGTCTATTGGTTAGAATTTAACATTACCATGTGAAATATCTGACCAATCAGGGAAATGTAAAAACGTATTTTTCTTGAGGCTACTTTCAGGGAAAAAAATTCTTATAAAACCACACGGATTTTAACTTTCAAGGATCAGATATGCAATTGTTACCAGGCCGTTCAAACACAAGAGAAGAGGTGGCTACATAGTTTGTTTTTTTTTGTCAACCCTTCCAGTGTGTGCTGAAACAAACACGTGTTGGCGACTTCAAATGAATCATTATCAACAACAGCATGGACGGTCAGATGACCACTTTAAAGGAATCAGCCCTAACAACAACAACAAAGATGATCAGTGAATCTTTGCTAATGATAAGTCTTTTCTACACTATTTACATTATTCGGACTATTGTCCTGATCTTTGTCGCCATGTTTATCACAACGTTTCGGCCATTGTACGCTCCAGCCTTCTTCAGGTGGTTGGAATGTCGAACTGAACTCTTTATTTATCTGGGGTAGACTGTTCTAGTTCCACGTGCCATGTTTAATGGATGTCAGTTATCAGTTATCTCCTGTTGATTCCCTTCTGAAAGTTATCCACTGCCTTAAGCAGGTATTGAACTGACACTCTTTGGGTCCTGTCACTGGATCTAACTAACGCCTTTATCCACTGTGCCATGTGTCCTTGAGGATCCAGTGGCAGGACCTAAAGAGTCGGAGTTATCAATGAGATGTAGCGTGTCTAAGCCTCTCACCACATTTATTTAATTTTTGTTTAGGAATCCAAACTGATATAAGAACAAGGGACTAGGTAAAGTTATCAATCAATCAATCAATCAATATATATATATATATATATATATATATATATATAATATTATAAATTAATAGACTTAAAATATGGTTTTTCGCTACACAGTTCCAACCATGTTTCAAAAATGGAAGCTAAAAGCCCCGAATTTAATTTTGTAATTAAATTAAAGCCATTAGTTCCATTTCATCCTCAAGCGAATTTTGGAGTAACTTTAAAAAAAATTCTTTTTCGTATATATTCTTTATTGTACGGTTTGTTGAATACAATATATATATATATATATATATATATATATATATATATATATATATATATATATATTGTATTCAACAAACCGTACAATAAAGAATATATACGAAAAAGAAGCATGCAATGAGTCAGACGAGAGTAGTCTCTCTTTGACTATAAAAGTTTATCAATGTTCTCTGACAAGAAAATGAAAGAGTTATTAATTAGTCTGTTATAAATGTTGTATTTTTTATTTTTTAGCCAATAGAATTTCTTGAAACATTTAAATTAGGGATGAATTTAAGAAAGATTTTTTTTACGTCGGTTGAGCCTATTTTTGAACAAATTTTGACTGTTTTGTTATTGAAATTTCTCGAAGCTTATTTTTATTTAGCAACCTATGAAATTCAAGCAAATGTTTAAAATTGAAATGAGGGTTACTAAAATGTAAATAAATTTTGTATTAATTTTAAGTTTGTCTTTTGTCTTCTTGTTGACCCGATTCACGTCTTATCTATCCCTTATATCATATATTGCGCCTTATACCATATATCGCGCCCTTCCAGGTAGGAGGCTCCACTACAAAGTCAATCATCTTCAAATAGCTTTAATGTCAGTTTTACCACATTTGTAACATTACTAATTTATTTCTAAATGTTTATAAACTACTGAACAGTAAACGTAATAATGTTGGTTGATTTTGTTTAGCAGCATATTAACCGCCATGGGTTATTAAATATTTGGTACGTAATTTTATGTTTTTTTCAACTACAGATATTTTGTATATGGTTTTATACTTTTAGGGTAAGGTATGTTTTTTTTTAGAAATATAGTTTGTAGATCATAAAATGTATTGTTGGCAATCTTACTATAACGATGTATTTGTAGAGGTCACTTGCCTCTCGAATTTATATTTAACGCAAAATACCACAAAATATGAAAAAAAAAAAAAAAAAAAAAAGGAACACAAATGGTTTTATAACAACAACAAGATTTAGATTTATATTTGTATAATGATGTACAAGCATAGGGGTTACTTGCTTTTGACTGGATTAAAAGTTTGTACTAATGGAATACTTTTTTGTCTGAGCTCATAAAAAGTTGAATGAACTTGCCGCTCAGAATGTTCATTGTGAGAGTTTTGAAAGTGTGGCGGACTTCACCACTTAATTTAACTTTAGATTGGGAAACAGGGCTGACGCAAAAAAGGATAACCAAAAGACATTGTTACACATAAAATATGTATTTAACAAGATGTACAATATCAAACAACGATGTGAAGGAAAGCATGCATTTAAGTAAGAAAAGGTTGAATAAAACAAAAATTGTCTCTCTTTATCTGTTATTTGTATTTCAAAGTTCACTGGAAGAATGTTTATAAGAGTATCTTATAATAATTGTTCTCAAAAGATTTTGCTGTGTAAGAAAAGATTATGTGAGTGTGTACAAGGCATGTTCAGCATGTAAGTGGTGTGTGGGAGTGAGAAGGTTAGTGCATGGTTTTAACTGTCAAGGATTCGTTTGGCAGCTGAATTCTCACTAATTAGCTAAGAAAAATTCTTGCTTAAATAAGTGACTATAGGCTCCAGATCGCTGCCCGGAAAAAGTTATTCTTCACGTGCAGACGATCTGATTGGTTGGCATTAACCAATCAGCGAGCGAGCTTTGGGGAGACTTATGAAAGCTTCTGGGATCCGTTTCTCCCAAAAGTGCACAAAACTGACTACATGAAAATAGAGCGATTACAATATTGTCGCAATGCTGCGATTTGTAAATTGTCTATAATAACGTAGTAATGATTAATTAAACAGTGAATGCTTGACGTTGTATGTGATTTGTATCTTTGTATGTATGTATGTGTGTAATAGATCGGCACAAAAGAATGAATGTTCCATAATGTTTGTAATTAAGTTTCCATTGCTTGTAGTTGAATATTCATAATATGATAGTTTGCGATGTTCGTAATGAAGTTTGAAAAATTTCGTAGGTACGTGTATGTGTGCATATGTGAATATGTTTCATAGCGTCCGCCAGCAAGGGGTCGAGACGGGATCTCTTTTTTTACAACTACATTGTAGTAGCGAGAGAAATCAAGGAAGAGAAAGAACGAACTTGTGTTTGGTATTTATAATCAACTTAATCACGCGACAGGCTCGAAAGACATTGACAGATTTTGGGCGGAATTATTTTTTTGGTCAGGCCAAGAACAAGATCGATGTCATTCGGACGTAGTTGAGAACATGATTTAAATATTAAGTGACCAATCAGAAGTTGAGGTTTTCTGAAAATTTGTATGAAGCTGAATAAGCTCTGTGATCCGTTTTTTTTGCACAGAAATCGACATTGATAAAAAAGTGGTAGGGGAAAGCTAAATATTATTATATTTTTTCACTGTTTTATTGATTATCATTTTGCTATAAACATGTATTGTTGCTCATTTTATTATAAAAATGTACCGTTGATTTTTGTCGGAGAGGAGCACTATTTGCCCACAGATGGGGCCCTAACAAGTGCTACCACCCCGGGTCAGAGTGGACCAAGGACAACAGCAGTTAAGAGGTGGTTTCACGATCTTCAAAGCTTTAAATCTCTAAATCTTGCTGCCCTATGTAGTTTATCGCCATACCCGAGACGATCTCTTGAGGTAAAAGGTTTGTTGAGTTGAAGTTAGAACAAAAAGAATTTATGTTCTTCAAGTGTAAGAAGAAGGAATATTTTTCTTGATTCTTGAGTTGTGGTATTTTGTATTTACGTTCCTAATATTGACGCGTAGTACTTCTTCAATACATCCAAGGGACACAACTCATGGACACTAAAGAGTTCCCATTACATACATCTTATCAAATACCCCCCCCCCCAAAAAAAAACTATGCTTTATAAACAGAAGGTCATAATTAGAGTAATTTTGATAATGTGAAATCAAATAGGATAATTGCCTTTCCTTCCTCTTCTCTGCTTAATCTCTCTCAGGAAGATGCAGCGAATAACTTTATTTTCAAAACATTGTTTTATTTTCTAAGAAACAATTATTTTTTATGTTCTGCTTTTTTATCGTATTTCGAAAAATTAAAGAAAAAAAATAATTAAAAATTACTTTGTTCTTTACTCTTGATAATAACAAACATTTTGATGATAAAACTATTTTTATTAAGTTTGGGACATTTTTTTTTATCATGGTATGCTCTTTTCAGCGAATTTTAGAGGTACAAGTCAGTTGTACTTAGTTTTAAATTTGTAACTATACATGTAGGTAGAAAAAGGCTAATGTTGATATGATAGTAAGAGTCACAAAGCAATGCCCGGAACCCCAATCAGGTTCGGTGGTAATACGTACTGGTACTGATTATTAACCTTCTATAACCACAAGAGTAGACGACATGAAATAAGCCTACTACAGGAAATAAATAAATGTTGCTACGGCAACAAGGGAGATAATTCATAGGGAGCCATGGCGCGAAAGTTGTGTTAATTAAACATTTCCTGATTTAAAGGTAAGTTTATCTAAATTGACATACATTTAAAGGCAAGAAAAAATTCTAACACATATAAAAGAAATTTGAAAATGAATTAGGCACATAAATATTATTATTATACAATGATGCAAAAAGAATTCATTTTAATGAAAGTTTTTAAATTCTACGAAACTATGATTGTATCGTCTTTCCGATTTTAATAAAAATTATTTAAAGTTTTTCCTGCAAGTAATTTCAGGTTAACTGGCTATTTTCCATTAATACTAGAAAATATTCAATTAACCTGAAATTAATTCTAGGAAAATTTTAAAATAAATATGAGTCCATGAGTTTTTCAAAGCGGTGTTATGGAAATTCCTTTCCTAACTGAAATAAAATCCTAACGTCTCCAACAATGTGCCTTTCTGTAGGTTTATAAATTTGAGGATACTCCGGTCTGTTATGAAACAAATAATTACGATGATGACAGTCCATCTTATTCAGATAGGTTTTTGGTAAATTTGCAGATAATGCTTCAGTAACCAATTTTTAAAAAATGCATTATTCCTGGCGAAAAAATAGCAATAAAAACTGAGGGAAGGAGATATTGCCGATCTTAGTTGGGTTCCGGGTACAGCCTATCCGCCTGCTTGGTTTCTGTTCAACCCTTACTGAGGCGACCAAGCTGTACCCGGGATCCAACTAAGTTTGCCAATATCTCCTAAACGGTAGGATTTTCCTCAATTTTTTATTGCTATTTTTGTAATAATAATAAGCAAGCTGTTATACAGCAGGAATAACGCTTTTTTAGGGAAAAATTGCTCACTGGGGCATTATATGCAATTTTACCGTTTTTTTTTGTTATTTTTAGTGGTGATAATGAGGCTGGTAATAATAATGAGTGTGGTGAGAAGACGGAAAAACGTTTTTGGTGAATTTTTGTTTCTTGAATCAAAAAAAGAATCAAAGAGCTGTTAGTGGGACAAGGACAAGCTTTTGGGATTTCAAGTCCAACTGTTTATGAGAAAGAGAAGGTGGAAAAACTATAATGGCAACTATTAGCATTTGAAGCCAAACTTAGTACAGAAAGAAATGATAACAAATTCTTACTTGTAACTGGTGTAATCTTGCAGTGGCAATCGTTTGTGTCAAATTGCACCCCCCCCCCCAAAAAAAAAACACTATATGTTTCTTAAAAGTAATTCTCCTTGTAGAAGTAACAATAGGAAATAAAGAATTAGGACTCTTATTAACAGTTTCAGTGATATGTCCAGTCAGCTTCGAAAGAGAGAGCAAGGTCGGAACGAAGGAAGGAAAAAAAAAAACAGCCCTTGGCTAACTATTTTAGCATTTCTTTTATATCTCTCTTCGAACACATATGCAAATTTTGACTCCACTCAAATCAGATGAGGTCGACTGGAACTCATCTGTATAAATTTTCTCTGAAGACAAAACAATATCTTTCATTATATTTTTGTGTCATCCCGTCCTCGTCGTTTCATGCTTCATGAAATTTTTATATATTTTTGTATTTAGGCATTTTGAAATTTTTATATCATGGGGTGTTTTTGTAGATTCCCCTGGTGAGTATGTGATATATGTAGGATTGAATGGTGATGAATGAGTTCTTGTGGTAAATGGAACAATTTTATTGGATGAATGGGTCGTGATAGTGATTGACTGGCATAGTTACTGAAGACTAACCTCTCCCCACTTTGCTTTCAGCCATGTGCCACAATTATTGTATATTATATACAGTAATAAATAAATTTTATATATTTTTGTGGAAGAAAAAAAAGACAATATGAACTTTCGTACATATATACATAAAATATTTATATGTATTTGTATACAATCGTTGCTTGCATATCTACCTATATTTACCCATTTGGTTATATATATATATATATATATATATATATATATATATATATATATATATATATATTTGGTTGGATTGATGTGAGTTTGTGACCCTGGGTTTCACGCTTTTGCGATCGTCAGACAAACTCTGATTCGTTTTTGTCTGACGATCATCACAAACTCACATCAATCCAACCAAATATGTTAGCTCTATCTCTGATATTGAGCGCTTTCTAATAAGTACCGCGCATATAATATATAAATAATTATATATATATATATATATTTATTTATATTTATATACACACATTTTTCACATATATATATATATATATATATATATATATCAGGTCATCCCATAAGTTCTGCTCTAATTTTAGCTTTTTGTTAAAATGAACAAAATTTAAAGAGTATTTTATAATGTCTAATGGTGCTGAACATTATTTTTATGTTTTATGCATTTAAACTAATCAAATGTTATTTCAGAGAACAATAAAATTAAATTTTGTTTGATTAAAACCCTGCTAACATGGAAGTACCCAAGAATCATTTCAGGCACATAATACTTTATGAGTTCAAGAAAGGAAACTCAGCAGCTGAAGCGGCTAGAAACATTCACTCAGTTTATGGAGAGGAATGTGTGAATGAAAGAACTTGCAGAAGATGGTTTGTAAAATTCAGAGGTGGAGATTTCACCCTTGAAGATGAAGATCGAACTGGACGTCCAGTTGAGTTTGATGAAAAGCTTCTTGAAGCAGCCCTTGAAGAAAATCCTGGTTTATCAGTTGAGGAATTGGCAGTGGTTCTCAGTTCAAACCATACAACTGTTCATCGTCATCTTCAACAACTTGGAAAAGTTCCTAAACTTGGAAAATGGGTGCCTCATGAATTGTCTGAAAACAACCACAAATCCCAAGTTGACATCTGCTCTTCTCTCCATTCTCGCCAACTTGTTTCACCTTTTTTGGATAGACTTGTGACTGGCGACGAAAAATGGATCTTTTATCGAAATGTTAAGCATCGTAGACAGTGGCTTGGTAAAAGGGAAGGACACCAGCCACAGCCAAGAAGGGAACTTCATGGGCAAAAGGTTCTTCATTCAATCTGGTGGGATTGTCAAGGAATAATCCACTTTGAATTCTTACCACCTGATGCAACAATTAATGCTCAAATATACTGTCAGCAATTAGAGCGTTTGAACCAAGCTTTGAGGAAAAAAAGACCTGGTCTAGGGAATCGAAAAGAGGTGATGTTTCATCAGGACAATGTACGACCCCATACAGCAAGAATCATGTCACAAAAGATCGAAGAACTTGGTTGGGAGAAAATTCCTCATCCACCTTATTCTCCCGATCTTGCTCCTTCAGACTACCATCTGTTTCATAGCTTTAAAAATATAAAATGGTGACAATTTATACATAAATATCCACCTTATTCTTTCATTTGGAAGAAACAGCTTTTGTAACACAGGAAGAGGTTAAAACTGACATTTGTGAGTTCTTCGAATCAAAGCCAAAAGAATTTTACAGTAATGGAACTAGTAAGCTTGTTAATAGATGGAAGGGAGTCATAGATAATCAGGGAAAATACATTGTTGATTGAATCTGTAATTAAAAGTAACATTTGGTCACTTGTTTTCTTTATTCAAAATTCGGACAGAACTTATGGGATGACCTGATATATGTATATATTTATGTATAAATTGTCACCATTTTATATTTTTAATGTTGGACATGCACATTGTTTCTGGTTTTGTTGATTGCACAGTATAGTTGGATTAGTTGGGCACAGTCTGTAAGAAAAAGAGCACTATGAAGCAAATCACTACTCTAGAAATTTAGAAATGGTATGCTGTACTTTCGTGAGATTTTTATATCATGGGGTATGTAGGTTCCCCAGTGAATATGTGGTATTGTGGTATATGCAGGATTGAATGATGATGGATGAGTTCTTGTGGTAATTGTATAAATTGTATTGAATGAATGGGTCATGATTGTGATTAACTAAGACTAGGATAGATAGCAAAGACCAGCCTTCCCCTTCGGCCATGTGCCACAATTATTGTTCTTTATACAATAATAAATATGTCATTATATTTTTGTCACAAGATTACAGTTGAATTTCCTCATTTCTCCCTTTCCTCAAGAGTTTTGGTAAGGTAGGTGCACAAAGTTTCTACAGTACAATACAACGTCATTAGTGGTTTTGGAATCATAGAGTCAAGCAGTTGTAGTGGAGAGAAGTTTTAAAATAATATTCACCCTGTACATGGGTCAAGAGCCACTCAAGTTAGATCATTACTGAGTAAAAGGTAAGGGGCAGATTTTATGAGGATATGTGGGGACGATAATGATTAACCCTAGACTTGAATAGATTAAGATTGGAAGTCAGTTCATGAAATGAAGTTGTTCTAATGGAACTTACATGTCACTAATAAGATGATGGTTTTCTACAATATATGTGAAAGTTAGATTTGGTTACAGTTGCCAGATGACCCTTATATACTGACCCATATTTGGTTCATTTTCAAATTTCATAATAAAAATATATTTTTACTACATTCTTATGGTTCTTGGTTGTAACTTTGTAAGTAATTGTACTTTTTTTTTCTTAGATTCTCTTAATCCAAAAAAGTAACGAGGAAACTACTGTTATATTTAGTTTTTACACAATGGCATGGGCTTATTTTTTTGGTTGTACTTTCAAATGATTTCACTTTTACAGAATTTCTTTTTCTTAGCTTGTATTAAATAATTTTCAAATGATTTTACTTTTATTTTTCTCCTAACCCATTAAAATCATTGCTTTATGTTTTTAACTTATGTCTCATTTTATATAATATATTGGTCTGGGTGTGTAGACACGTATTTTATATATATATATATATATATATATATATATATATATATATATATATATATATATATATATAGTGCGATGGATAAATTGTCGTCTAAATTATGCAAAAAATGAAAATAACACTGACATCTCATTTCAACAGGTACATTTACCAAAATTATACAAAAATATCCTGAAATACTAAAGAATAAATTTATTTAATAAAATCGCCATGGTCTCCAAACGACTTTGGAATTTCCTGCAACTCTTTTGGACAGTCTCCTTGTTTAACTTGGTGAATACTGCCATTATCCTTGACTTCAGTTCACCTTTGGTGTTACAAGGAGTTTTGTTGGTCACTTCCTCAACTGCATCCCATGCATAGTAATCAAAGGGGTTGCAAGTCAGGGGAGTTTGGTAGCCAGATGTAAGGGGTGATCACAGAAATTGTCTGACAGCCATGACTGGGTTCTATTGCTTGTGTAGTATTGTGCAGAGTCCTGTTACCAGACATCGGGTCTTCCAGCAGCCACCCCCTTGACACATGGCAGCACTACCTTCTCAAGGCACTTGATGTAAGCCTCCGTGTTGAGTCTGAGGCCCTCACCAAAAAAATCAGTTCTTATTAGAAAGATCAGAGTGAGTTTTCCAAGCTGCTGTACCTTCGTAATCGCCATTAGACTCATCTAACTCTTTCTGAATCCTCTACACTGTCTTCAGATTGACACCCAAACACTCTGAAATGTTCGCATTGGAGCTTCTGACACAAATGCCAAACAGTACAGCATGCTGTCCAAATTTCTAGAAGAGTAAATTGCTTCATGGTGCTCTTTTTCACACAGACGGTGTTCAACTGACCCTAAAATAAAGTGTAGTCAACAAAACCAGAAGCATATAATGTGCATGTGTGATATTAAAAATATAAAATTGCTACAATTTATACATATATATATATATATATATATATATATATATATGAAGAAATATAGTCTTAAGGTGTGCTATATTTATAGGATAAAGTGCTCAATATCAGAGATAGAGCATGTTTAAATATAAAAGTGAACATTGAAGTCAACACTTAGAGGTGACAGGCTGTTTCATGCTAGACACAATCGTCAGGCCACCTTATATATATATATATATATATATATATATATATATATATATTACCAAATGGGTAAATATAGGTAGATATGCAAGCAAGCGATCATATATAAATACATATAAATACTACATATATATATATATATATATATATATATATATATAACCAAATGGGTAAATATAGGTAGATATGCAAGCAAGCGATTGTATACAAATACATATAAATACTCTCTCTCTCTCTCTCTCTCTCTCTATATATATATATATATATATATATATATATATATATATATATATATATATATAATTATATATTTAAAAATATGATTCCAACACGCTACATAAGAAGTCTCATGTTTCAAAAACAAGAGCCGAAAACTTCAATATAATTATTAGAATTAAATTGAGTTAAAGTGAGCTCTGTTTCATCTTCAAGCGAAATTTTTTTGGAATAACTTATTTCTGAAATTTACGTGTTTTATATAGGAATCAAAAGTTCCCATGGTGACAGCCATCGTGGATATTTGAAATAGGTAGGGGTGTTGTCTGCTAATGATATGTATCAACATAGAGTTACTTTCATAGATGTCAAGTCAGGGTAAGGTGGGGGTGTCTGAATTTAAAGCGGAAGATGTTTTCAATAGTCAGGTTTACTTGTCTATGAAGATTAATTTATTTTTTTGTTTTATTTCTTTATGAAAGGGTTTTTTTTGTGTATATAAAAACATTCGTAACATTTGTTATTTGACGACTTCATAAAGGGCTATCATTTTTTATAGGGTGTTAAAACTTATATATATATATATATATATATTTAAAACCAAATGGGTAAATATAGGTAGATATGCAAGCAAGGAATCATATACAAATACATATAAATACTCATATATATATATATAACCAAATGGGTAAATATAAGTAGATATGCAAGCAAGCGATTGTATATAAATACATATAAATACTCTCTCTCTCTCTCTCTATATATATATATATATATATATATATATATATATATATATATATATAACCAAATAGGTAAATATATTGTATACAAATATAGGTAGATATAATCAAGCAAGCGGTTGTTTACAAATACATATAAATACTCTATAGTGTAAGAAAAAGCAATGCTTAATGTTAAATAACAGAGCTATTTAATATATATTAAGAAATATACATAACACCTTACATTGATTGTACAACTCTGAGTTTCATGCTGATGCAATTATCAAGTGCACCAAAGGAGCGTGTATTTTTGTTTTGATTTAACACTGGTTTAATAAAGTTTCTGGTTATCAATAACCAGAAATTTTATTAAAACAAAAATACCAGCACTTGTTAATTGCATCAGCATGAAACTCAGAGTTGTGCAGTCAATGTAAGGTGTTATGCATATTTCTTTATATATATATATATATATATATATATATATATATATATATATTTAAGACCTTTTTATGCTTAAACGTTCTTTTTTTTAGATACAAATATTTAAGTAAATGCCCTGTTTATAATAAACAGTATTAAAAAACATTTACCGGCCTGAATGTCTGCGAAATCAAATTTGTATCTTATACAGATAGGATACAGGTTTGATTCCTGTTGGAGGACACATATTTTTTATGAAAATTTCTTGGACATTCAGGCCAGTAAATGTCGTTAATACTGTTTATTATAAGCAGAGCATTTACTTAAATATTTGTATCTATAAAAAGAATGTATAAACATAAAAATGTCTTAAAATAATTGTCGGACTTTATCCATTTCATAATATATATATATGTATTAATAATTACACATATATCTACGTTTACAATATGACTCACCGTTTCATGGTTTCTCATTTATTAGAAACAAAAAAGTTATTGACTGTTCAATATGGTTGTTTTCTAAATTTCTGGGTCTCATGGGAGCAATGCTACATTGTATGTGTATTACAAATTTACTAAAGATAACTTCACATGTCCTGGGTAAGACGATAAACTGTGTCCAGCAGCAAGGCCTGTGATCAGGAGGTTTTGAGGAGCGTGTAACCACCTCTTAATTGCTGGTGTTCCCAGGTCCACCCTGACTCGGGGTGGTAGCACCTATTAGAGTCTTAGCTATGGGCAAATAGTCAACACCCCAACTTGTGTAAAAATAGCTTCAATACCAGAAATACTTTGTAAAAAAAATATAACCAGCTATACATTATTTTTGTAGGAAAAATATTACAATAAAAATTGTTGGCATTAAATAATCCATTGTCATTGATATGCCTTTAAACCAAACCAGATAACTACACGCCTGTTGTAAATTGGGATCTCATCACCAAAACCAAACCTTTTAACCTCAATATACTACGTGCCTCTTAAAAAAAACGTTCTGTACTCAAACACATCGATAATCATAATCTGCAAAACAAATGAAGTGAGCTTATGATAACATGTAGCCACAGAAGGAAACCATCCTTTGGTTTGATGTGCTGTTAACCATTCAGTGACAGGGGACTTCCAGGTTTAGCAAAGTTCAAAGTACTGCTTATAGACGCACAAATTTGATGACCTTACTTGATAATTCATTTTTGTTCCAAAGCGTAATGTGATGGTTGTTAAGTTGAGAAAAATCACTGAAGCCAAGATGCCAGATCAGGACCAATAACATTTCAGATTCTTGTTTGTGTTATAAGTGCACCAGACCAGATTTGACAGCAATATTCAAAACAAAGACAAATGATAGATTTATAAATATGTAAGATAGATTCTGGTAAGAAAATTGTCTCGCATGACAGAGTGAACCAACTTTCCTAGCAGCAGATCCCAGCAATTTATGCAGTATAATGTTTCCACTTTATGTCAGCAGAAATCATTAGCCTGAGAAGGAGCATGGAATCACTCTCTGGTGGTTAGCATCAGCCGTGCTATAAAAGGCAGAAAGGGCTTTCTCATATGATTAATAGAGAGAAATATCATTTTGCAGGTGTCAAAATTAACAAGCCATTCTTTGCCCCAGTTAACAGCTGATTGTTGGTTATTTTTTAGATAAGCTACTAATGTGACCTTAACGGACTGATCGGAATTTACATGTGAAAATTTTGGTTACCGCTGCTTTTAGTTGAGCTTGAATTAGTCTCTGAAACAAACCCAACACTAATTGAACTTTCTATTTTCTGCATAAAATGTTTCTTGATAAAGTTCCTCAAAATATGAAATGTGTCAGCTAAGAATAGTTGTTTCTCTTGTCTTTTTATTCATTTTGTTCCTTCACAGATACATTCTATCTGAAAATAATTTATACACACACAGACATATATATATATGATGACTGCCACAGAAGACAACCATCTTTTCTTACTTTTAAAATGAAGATTTCTTTGAACAGTAAGTGTTGTGGTGTCCTTCCCCCAATGATTCAATTGTGGAGTCTTCCACTGAGTATAAGACTGGTTGGAGATTAAGTCTCGGTGATTGAGTGTACCCGCAACACTTTCAAGTCGTGTAATACTCTTCTCTTCATTTACTCTTCAAAATACTACTTTTCTGCAAACACTTCTTTTGTTATTCTGTAATCATTCATTTGGTCACAAAAGGATATTAAAATGATAAAAAATAAATAAAGGATGAAATATGGTAAAAAATATCACTCACATTTGCAAACAATTTATAAAAGCCTGTCCTAAATTTTTAAGTGGTGAATCACTTGCAATTAAAATAATATTTAAAAAAAAAAAGGATATAAAAGAAGGAAATCTAATAAAATCATAAAAGGAATAACATCCAGTTAAGAAAGCTTTAAAACAAAATACAGCACATTGCTGTGTTCATGTGCATGTAAGTGGCTCATTAACCCTGCGGCACTCTTATAAGCTTTCTTACATAAATAACAAATGAATGGTGTAATGAGGTTATTTTGTCTTAAGGAAATCTATTAGTGCACCTTATTAGATCAGCTTATGATTTGCAGATATTGTCACAAAACTCATATATATATACATATATATATATATATACATACATATATATATATATATACATACATATATATATATATATACATACATATATATATATATACATACATATATATATATATATATACATACATATATATATATATACATACATATATATATATATATATATACATACATATATATATATATATACATACATATATATATATATATATATATACATACATATATATATATATATATATATACATACATATATATATATATATATATAAAATATATACATATATATATACATATATATATATATATATAAAATATATACATATATATATATATATATATATAATTTTCAAGAGGATAGAATCCAGGTAGAACTCAATGTCCAGGACAGAATAATAATATAATAAAAAAGCTCAAACCCTAATATTCCATGGTTATAATTTATTACATTGGAATCGTAATCACGATCCAATTCATCAGACCTACAAATTCAAAAAGAAATCGGAAAATATAACTCCAGGTATAAAAAACAAAATTTTAGTGAGACTGTATGTGTGGGAGTGGGAAACAAGTGTGAGAGGGAAATGTATGAAAGCTCTAGAGAGAGGGTGTAACAGAAGAAAGAACAGGAAGGCCTAAAGGTGAAGGTGAGGATTAGAAATTTAACAGAGAGAAGTTTTAAAGAGAGAAGTTAAATAACAGTTTAAATGAGTGAGATACAGATAAATATGAATTATTTTTCGATACATAATTCGCTACTGAATCACTGACCTACATTAAAATTAAAAATCACACACTGGAAACCTGTGTATACATTTGCGGTGACACTACGCACAATAAAAAAAAGGATTATGATTCCAATGTAATAAATTATAGCCATGGAATATTAGGGTTTGAGCTTTTTTATTATATATATATATATATATATATATATATATATATATATATATATATATACAGAAGCTGCAATGAATAAATTGTCGCCATTTATTATTTTTTCTGGCTGGTGTATTTCGTATAGAAAAAAAATGTTAAAATTTCCCTTCTCTGCTGTGTGACAATGGCCTAACGGTAGGATATCTAACTGATATCAAATCAGTCAGGTTTTGATCCTGGCTGGAAACAATCAGATGTCTAGTCACACTGAAGAGCTGTGAAACAGCGAAAAAGTGTCTGTGGATGACACACACACACACACACACATATATATATATATATATATATATATATATATATATATATATATATATATAATCATCCACAGACAGACTGTTTCGCTGTTTCACAGCTAATCAGTGTGGCTAGACATCCGACATATGATTGTCACTTCTTTACAGAAGATGGCCATCTCTTCTTACTTTTAATATGAAGACTTGTTTGATCAGTAAGTATAAAAGGATTTTAAAACGATAAAAAAATAAAAAAAGAATGAAATATGGTAAAAAAAAAATCACTCACATTTGCAAACAATATATAAAAGCCTATCTTTAATATTATGTGGTAAAACACAGTTAAAATAATATTTAAAAAAAAAAGTATATAAAAGAAGGAAAGCTAGTAAAATGATAAAAGGAATAACACTCAGTTAAGAAAGTTTTAAATTAAAATACAAGTTCACATTTATTAATAGTGACTGCAGCTTACAGTGTGTGTGTGTCCGTGTGTGTATTTTGGCAGAATGTCATTATTATAGCACATGTTATAGTATGTGTAACAATCTTTCTTACATAAATAACAAATAAATGGTGTAATGATAGTTTTGAAGGTTATTTTGTCTTGATGAAATCTATTAGTTTGCGTCTTTAGACCAGCTAATGATTTGCAGATATTGTGGCAAAACTGTCACAGGGCACCAGTTGGTTCGGGAGGAAGGCATTCAAGTCTGAGAAACATGGTCTATATTATTGTAGCGAGGGTCCCTCATGTGAATGGTTAAACCAGCTTTGGACAAGCACATTCTGCTGCAAAAAAAAAAAAAAAAATATATATATATATATATATATATATATATATATATATACAGGGTGTCCATAAAGTTCGTGTGCACTTTAAAAATTTATAACTTTATTTGTATTTGCGATAGAAATAATTTGTAAAAAGGATTAGAAAGAAGTAAATCTATATTTTTTAAGGTTTTTTTTTAAAATTTTATTTAAGTTTCCACATGTCCTCCATCATTAGCAATACAAAGGGTAATACGATTTTGCAGTTCACGGAAAACATTTGCCAACTGATTTACAGTAATGCCTGAAAGCACATTAGTTATTTTAGCTATACTTAAAACTAGGTACATTAAACTTTATAACATTTTTTACAGATTATTTCTATTGCAAATACAAATAAAGTTATAAATTTTTGAAGTGCACACGAACTTTATGGACACCATGTATATATATATATATATATATATATATATATATATATATAGTTGGATTGATGTAAGTTTGCGATCCTGGGTTTCATGCTCTCTATATATACATACAAATTTTATATATATATATATATATATATATATATATAAAACTAGTGAAAATTGATAGGCTTATTGAATTAATACTATTTAATGCTTGACTTCACTTTGCTTTTTTTCAGCTACCAATATCATTAAATATTATAGACACCTGTAGACATCATGTATAATTATTTTTAACCTTCTATAACTGATAGAGAGGTATTACACAATTGTTGAATTGTTTGCTATTTCATCTTCTATACAAAGAATAATTCAACGGTTACGAAAAGAAAAAAAGAAAATAATATTCTTTTAAAAATATTTCTGATGTAAAAATGGTATTAAACTGTAACTTTTTTGATTCTTGAAGCACAACTTTTTTTTTTAACTAAAAAGTCATCTTTTTCATTAGTAAACGAAAAATTTCAAATTCACACAGCAAAATTACAAATCTGAAAGAAAATGATGTGCTTTATTAAATTATGCAAACATCAACTGAATTTTTTTGAGTGTTATGATCGCCTAAGCATGTATCATGCATGGCAAATAACTGATTTGGAGGCACGTTTGATTGAGGTATCCATTCTAATTGATTACATTCCCTTATATTCTAATACCCTTGGGAAAGGTATGAATCTTTTTCTTTTCTCCCCCAGAAATGGCAGGACAGACTGGGTTCTATAGCAACTGGATGGCAACTGGTCCATCTCAGAAAAAAATGGCTTCCTACTGCGGGGAAAAATCTGCCTCAACAGTCATGTATTTTTAAGGTTTTAGGATAAATTTTCTGATTTGATATTGCAATTTTCACAATGAATCGAAATGGTGTGGAGTAACTGACCTTATAAAATATTTGTAAAATATTTTCTAAAGAATTTAACTATTCAACGTACAATTCATTCATTAATGAATAAGTGTGGAAAATTTAATTTAAATCGAATAATTCCCTGATTTTTGGTAATATTTTAAAAAACTTATGTAGAATTTTTGGGAACAATATCCATGGGAGATAACTCATCGTTCATTTATTTATATCGGTAAATATTAATTTAGTTCGCAAGAGTTATTTACCTTGCCAACAGTGTCTTCAGTCAGTTATGTGCCATGCGTGATACACGCTTAGGCGAGCGTGTATCTTTTGATACATAGCTGACGAAGCAGATTTTTTTTTCCCGCAGTAGGTTGCCAATTTTTTCTTGGTAGACCAGTTGCCATTCAGGGCTATAGAACCTAGTCTATCATGCTATTTGCCCATAGCTGGGGGGAGAAGAAAAGGATTCATACCTTTCCCAAGGGTATTAGCATGGAAGTGAATGTAATCAATTCGAATGGATTCCTCAATCCAAGTTACTATCCATTACTCCACCATGCCCCTAAGTCGGTTATGGCCCATGCATGATACATGCTTAGGCGACCATGTATCTTTCGACACATGACTGATGAGAGTAGATTTTTCCCCACAGTAGGTTGCCATTTTTTTTTGTGCTAGACCAGTTGCCATCCAGGGCTATTTTACATCAGAAATATTTTTAAAAGAAATTTATTTTCCTTTTGCAACCATTAAATAATTTTTTGTACAGAAGATGAAATAGCAAACAATTCAACAATTGTGTAATGCCCCTCTATCAGTTATATAAGCTTAAAAATAATTATACATGATGTCTGGAGGTGTCTATAATATTTAATAATATATGGCTGACAAAGAAGATTTTTTTTTCCTGCAGTAGGTTGCCATTTCATTCTGTGGTAGACCAGTTGCCATCCAAGGCTATAGAACCCAGTCTGTCCTGCTATTTACCCGTAGCTGGGGGGAGAAGAAGAGGATTCGCACCTTTCCCAAGGGTATCAGAACGCAAGTGAATGTAATGGATTTGACTGGATTCGAACTCGGCTATCCAATTCCTCAATCTGAGGGGCAATTCATTACTCCACCATGCCTGCTAAGTCAGTTATGAGCCATACGTGATACAAGCTTAGGAGATCATGTATCTTTCGATACATGACTGACGAGGCAGATTTTTTCCCCATAGTAGGTTGCTATTTTTTCCTGTGGTAGACCAGTTGTCATCCCATACAAGACTATAGAACCCGGTCTGTCCTGCTATTTACCCATAGCTGAGGGGAAGAAGAATAGGAGTCATACCTTTCCCAAGGGTATCAGCATGTAAGTGAATGTAATTGATTCGAATGGATTCCTCAATCCAAGCTGCTATCGATTATTTTACTGTGACTCCTCAGTCAGTTAAATGTGCCATGCGTGATACATGCTTAGGCAAGTATGTATTTTTTGATACATGACTGACGAGGCAGATTTTGCCATTTCTTCCTGTGGTAGAACAGTTGCCATCCAAGAGTATAGAACTCTGTCTATCTTGCTATTTACCCATAGCTGGTGGGTGGGGGAGGAGGTAGAAAAGAGTGATTTGTACCTTTCCCAAAGGTATTAGCACTTAAGTGAATGCAATGGATTTCACTGGAATTTGATATTGGCTCTCTGATTCCTCAATCCAAGAATTCTAGGTGCCACCAAGGTGGATGTGTTATCTTCGAAATGGAATGGAAGAAGAAGACACCAAAAAAAAAGAAAGTAAAAACAAAAAAACACTTCCCGCTGTTTAAAAACAAAACTGACAAGAATCAAGGATTCCATTAAAATTATTCGTTAATAAATGAAATGTTTACTGAATAGGTTCTGTTATGAGAAAACTTTGTAGAAATATTTTCTGGGGTTGTCACTTATCTCATATTTCAGTAAATTATAATTACCTTTTAAAATTGGAGGTAATGTCGAATATTTTTGTAGTTTATAAAGACAATTTGTCCAGAAATCTTACAAAATAAAAAATTGTCCTGAAATCTAATAAAAATTTTGTCCTGAAATTTAATAAAAATAATTCAGTAAAACTTGAAAATGATTTTTGTTGAAAGTTGGTGTTTCTATAATTTAATAAAAATATTTTCATCCAAATTTGACAGGGAACAAATTTTGCAATGAATATTCATTTTTGAAAAATTTAGTTGCAATTTGTCAGTGTGATTTTGAAATTGTTCAGGTTTCTGATGACAAAAGAGAATCTGATTTTATTGAATAAAAATGTGTTTGAAGAATTGAAAAATGTTAACTTTAATACCATTTTATCATCAGAAATATTTTTTTTATTGTTTTCACAACTGTTCGATTATTTTTGTATGGAAGTTTAAACAAGAAAAATTCTGAATCTTATGAGATTAATATCTTAGTATTGAGTTCCCAGTTTTGATTTTAGAACTTCTTTTAGTTTAATAAATTTTAAAATCAAATTAATTATAAAAACCTCATTGGTACAATTAAATATTTTATGAAAATAAGCAGAAAATAAAATCAATGAATTGAACTCGGAAGTAGCATTTAAATTGTCTTTTTTATTAATTTTTTAAAATCATTTCACACAAAGCAAGGCAATAAAGCCACTAAGATGCAATTGATTACTGAGTGTGAAAGAATATGAGAAAAAAAAATCATTAAGGAGAGAGAACAATAAAAGAAGAGGAATTAAGAAGACAGAAGATAACGATTGACATTGCATTTAAATTTTAATCGTTTCTCTCCAAACAAGGCAATAAAGCCACTAAGACATAAGGGGTTACTGAATAAGAAAGAATCTGAGAAAAAATTATTAAGGAGTGAAAACAATAAAAGAACACAAATTAAGAAAACAGAAGATAACAATAGACATTGCATTTAAATTTTAATCATTTCCCTCCAAACAAGGCAATAAAGCCACTAAGACGCAAGGGTTTACTGAGTGTGAAAGAATATGAGAAAAAGAAAAACATTATTAAGAAGAGAGAACGATACAAGAAGAGGAATTAAGAAGACAGAAGATAACGATTGACACTGGATTTAAATTTTAATCGTTTCTCTCCAAACAAGGCAATAAAGCCACTAAGACGCAAGGGATTACTGAGTGTGAAAGAATACGAGAAAAAGAAAAACATTATCAAGGGGAGAGAACGATACAAAAAGAGGAAATAAGAAGACATAAGATATTTAAATTTAATTTATAAATTAAGAATAATATGAAGTTAAAAACAATGCCTACATATAAAACACAATGTGTATCCATATATATTTGGGTATGACATTTTCTACATCATTAAAAGAGTCTATTACATAAAAATGGGCAATCCACTAATATTTGTGTATTGAATTCATCTGGTGACATAGTAATAATAATTATTCAATGATGAATAGAATGTTTCTTTTCTTTTTGTTTTAAATCACTTCAATCCAAGTAAAACAAGAAAGCCACTATGATTCAAGGGGTTACTGAGTCTGAAAGAATAAGAAAAAAGAGAAACATGATTATTGAGTGAGAATAATAAAAGAACAGGAATCAAGAAGACAGGAGATAACAACTGAAATTGTATTTAAATTTCAAAAGCAGCAAGCTAAAAAAAAAAAAAAAAAATTAACAAAAATGAAGGCAGTAATAGGAAAATAGTGAAATAATGTAGATTAGCATTTATTAGAACTTCATTTGTAGCTTAGCATTTATTAGCCTTTCATTTTTAGGTTAGCAGTTATTAGACCTTCATCCTTAACTTAGCATTTATTAGACCTTAATTTTTTGGTTAGCATTTATTAGACCTTCATTTGTAGCTTACCATTTATTAGACCTTCATTTGTAGCATAGCATTCGTTAGAACTTCATCTTTAGGTTAGCATTTATTAGACCTTCATCTTTAACTTAGCATTTATTAGACCATAATTTTTTGGTTAGCATTTATTAGACCTTCATTTGTAGCTTAGACGTTCATTTTTAGGTTAGCATTTATTAGACCATTTGTAGCTTAGCATATATTAGACGATCATTTTTGGTTAGCATTTATTAGACCTTCATTTGTAGCTTACCATTTATTAGACCATTTCTAGCACAGCATTCATTAGAACTTCATCTTTAGGTTAGCATTTATTAGACCTTCATCTTTCGGTTAGCATTTATTAGACCTTCATTTGTAGCTTAGACCATCATTTTTAGGTTAGCATTTATTAGACCATTTGTAGCTTAGCACATATTAGCCCATCATTTTTTGGTTAGCATTTATTAGACCTTCATTTGTAGCTTACGATTTATTAGACCTTCATTTGTAGCATATCATTCATTAGAATTTAATCTTTAGGTTAGCATTTATTAGGCCTTAATTTTTTGGTTAGCATTTATTAGACCTTCATTTGTAGCTTACCATTTATTAGACCTTCATTTGTAGCATAACATTCATTAGAATTTCATCTTTAGGTTAGCATTTATTAGACCTTCGGTTTTAGGTTAGCATTTATTAGACCTTCATTTGTAGCTTAGCATTTATTAGACCTTTGGTTTTAGGATAGCATTTATTAGACCTTCATTTTTAGGTTCACATTTATTAGATCTTCATTTGTAGTTTATAATTTGAGGGCATCATTTTTAGGTTAGACCTTAGTAGCTTATCATTCATAATACCTTCTTTTTTAGGTTCGCATTTATTAGATCTTCATTTGTAGCTTATCATTCATTAGACCCTAATTTGTAGCTTAGCATTCATTAGATCTTTATTTGTAGCTTAGCATTTATTAGACCTTCATTTATCGGTTAGCATTTATTAGACCTTCATTTGTAGCTTAGCATTTATTAGACCTGCAGTTTTAGGATGGCATTCATTAGACTTTCATTTTAGATTAGCATTCATTATACCTTCGATTTTAGGTTAGCCTTTATTAGACCTTCATTTGTAGCTTATCATTCATTAGACCTTCATTTGTAGCTTGTATTAGACCTTCGGTGTTAGGATAGCATTCATTAGACCTTCATTTGTAGCTTAGCATTCATTATACCTTCATTTTTAGGTTAGCATTTACTAGATCTTCATTTGTAGCTTATCATTTATTAGACCTTCATTTTTAGGTTAGCAGTTATTAGACCTTCATTTGTAGCTTAGCATTCATTTTATCTTCATTTTTAGGTCTGCATTTATT